>BLSH010362662.1:1901-12087 GCA_018402905.1 Glandirana rugosa
AAAGTCCCTACGAAGAAAGCTGGCTTCAGTCTTCGTCAGGACCCCCTCATCCAAACCCTTTTGGATCAATGCCTCAGCCTCCACAGCAAATGTGCTGGTAGGATCTTTGGGAATTTGGGCATACACTTTAGGGTCTGCAAGTAGTCTACGGGCTTCTGCAACATAATCCATTCTATTTTGTATAACTATACTGCCACCTTTGTCTGCGGGTTTTATAACAATGTCTTGTTCAGACATGAGTATGTTCAGGGCAGTGATTTCAGATGGAGATAGATTTTTAGACTTGGTGTTACTAGTTTTACATAGTTTCTGAAGATCTGCATAAACAATCCTGTAAAAACTCTCAATGTGAGGACCTTTGGCGTAAGTGGGATAGAAAATAGACCGAGGTTTTAAGGAAGAATGGATGATGGGGGGTGAGGTGCATAGATGTTGAGTAAGCAGTGCCAGAGACTCATCCCCCGGGGGTGACGTGTCCCAAGTTTCCACTAAATTATGTTCAACTTCAAATGAGGTAGAAGAGGGGGACGACAGAGGATAATCTGATGTGGGGATAGATTCTAGGTTGGGACATACGTTGGTCAGCCTATTTTGTTTGGCCTCTTTATTTGAGAAAAATCTTTTTAAGGTTAGGCGCAGGATCCCTCAACATCGGACCTGCAGCTAAGGAAACGTGTCGCATTACAGTGACGTCATTGCCCTCGGACACACTCGGCAGCGCTTCCCTAGCCTCTACCTGTACTGTGCTGCATAAGCCGGCTTCATTATAAACATCATGGCGGCCGCAGGAGCGGCATGGGACAGTTCTTACATCCGATGAAGCTGAGGACATTGACGTGTGGATACCCTCCCCAAAGGGACAGTCGTTGCATGCCCTATTAACACTTGGAATATGTGAGTGTTTTTAATCTGTTGTATTAAAGCCTAACTTTGCTGCTGCACTCAGAGGCGCCTTCCTTTGTTTTTTCTTTGCAAAATAGCTCAAGCTCTGTCAGATTGAATGGAGAATTTGTTTGAACAGAAATTTTCTTGCCACAGATTCTCATTGGATTTAGGTCTGGACCTTGACTTGGCCATTCTAACACATTAATATGCTTTGATCTAACCATTCCATTGTAGTTCTGGATGTATGTTTAGGGTCGTTGTCCTGCTAGAAGGTGAACCTCCGCCCCAGTCTCAAGTATTTTGTGACCCTTACACGATTTTTTTTAAGATTGCCCTGTATTTGGCTCCATCCATCTTCCCATCAATTGACCATCCTCCCTGTCCCTGCTGAAGAAAAATATCCCCACAACATGATGCTGCCACCACCATCTTTCATGGTGGGGATGGTGTGTTCCTGGTGATGTGCAGTATTAGTTTTCCGCCACTGAGTGTTTTTCTTTTAGGCCAAAAAATTCAATTTTGGTCTCATCTCACCAGAGCACCTTCTTCCACATGTTTGCTGTGTCCCCCACATGGCTTCTCGCAAACTGCAAACGGGACATCTTATGGCTTTCTTTCAACAATGGCTTTCTTATTTCCAGTCTTCCATAAAGGCCATATTTGTGGAGTGCACGACTAATAGTTGTCTTGTGGACAGATTCTCCCATCTGAGCTGTGGATCTCTGCAGCTTCTAGAGTTACCATGGGCCTCTCAGCTGCTTCTCTGATTAATGCTCTCCTTGCACGGTCTGTCAGTTTAGGTGGATGGCCATGTCATGGTATGTTTGCATTTGTGCCATACTCCCTTTTTTTTTTTCCATTTTCGGATTAAGGATTCAACAGTGCTCTATGAGATGTTTAAAGCTTAGGATATTTTTTTTATAACCTAACCTGGCTTTAAACTTTATCCCTGACCAGTCTGGTGTGTTCCTTGGCCTTCATGATGAGGTTTGTTGAGTAAAGGCTTCACAGAACCTCTCTATTTAAAATGAGATTAAATTACACACAGGTGGACTCTTATTTACTAATTAATTGACTTCTGAAGGCAATTGGCTTCACTAGATTTTAGTTAGGGGTATTAGAGTAAAGGGGGCTGAATACAAATGCATGCCACACTTTACAGATATTAATTTGTTAAAAAATGTGAAAACCATTTATCGTTTTCCTTCCACCTCACAATTATGTGCCACTTTTGTGTTGGTCTATCACATAACATCCCTATAAAATACATTGTTTTATGTATTTGGTTGTAACATGACAAAATGTGGAAAATTTCAAGGGGTATGAATACTTTTTCAAGGCACTGTAGTCAACTAGTTTTGCTATGCGTTAGCAAAACTTGCAAATGTGGTGCCCAACTGACAAATGCTATAGCATGTTTCCATTTAGCAAAAACTCCAGCGCACATTTGACATGTTATCGAATTCTTCCAATGAACAATTCCAAATTCATTAATGTTTCTTTAGTCAGTTGTAGATCATTATTTAATGATGAATTTCATAGAGCAGCAAAAGCTGTTAAATTTAGACTCTTCCAAGAATATCTAACATTACTTATTTACCTTTGCAGAATTAAGTTTAGCTGCCTTCAAGCGCAACAAAAGAAAACTGGAGCTGGCGGAAAAGGTGGAAACAGATTTTATTCAGATTAAAAAGAGAAGACAATCAAGTGAAAAGGTTAGCATGAAAATTGTACAAATACAGACCTCACTTACAAAATAAGTTTATCTTTGTTGTTACCCGTAAATTATGAGATTTAATATTGCTTCATATATGATTTGGTTTATACAGAAAAAGAGGAAAAAGGGATTTGGTCGGGACTTTTGTGTAGGCACCAAAAGAGGCAATGAATTATATAAAAAAAATAGAAAAGTTTATTAGCATTACATTACAGTAAATATAAAATATAAAAGGATATCCAATTTGTATGATATTAGGATAAATTATACAAACTGATTAAAATACAGCAGCAATAAAGCAACAATGGTGCATATATGTTGATACGAGTACCCCTACTCGTTTCGACTGCGTAGTCTTCCTCTGGGGGTCTTTCATAGAACAAGCACTTGAAGCAGCTGTTCAAAATGACAAATAATACACATTAATTACAGATCAGTGTATGTTGTTTTCTCATGCATAAATTCATTCACAAAATGTACAGAGATTTGCATGTGAATATTTAAACGAATTGCTTTGAACTTACTCTGTGTATCTAAAACATGACACACGCAGGCACAGCAGAATCCTCAAAGGGTGATGGCACCTTCAAAGGCCATGAACCTAGCAAGTAATGAAAACTCATATAGTTACTAAAATGGGTCATTAGTGGAGCCAGTCACTCAAAAGGTATGCACTGCCACTAGACTTAAGTGTGCAATGTACGTGTGTGTGTGTGTGTGTGTATATATATATATATATGTGTGTGTGTGTGTGTGTGTGTGTGTATATATATATATGTATATATATATATATATATATATATATTATTATACAGGATTTATATAGCGCCAACAATATACGCAGCGCTTTACAACTTGAGGGTAGATAGTACAAATACAATACACTTAAATACAGTAGGAATCAGAGGACCCTGCTTGTTAGAGCTTACAATCTAAAAGGGAAGATCAAGAGATACAAGAGGTAATAACTGTGGGGTATGTGCTAATAGAGAAGATAAATGTACAGTTGTTAGGTGGGAGCCAGATCGGCTTCTCGGAAGAGATAGGTTTTCAGGGATCGTCTGAAGGTGGACAAACTAGAAGAGAGTCGGACAGATTGGGGTAGAGCATTCCAGAGGATGGGAGAGGCTCTGGAGAAGTTCTGGAGTCGAGCACGGGATGAGGTGACAAGGGAACTAGAGAGCAGGAGGTCTTGGCAGGAGCAAAGAGATCGATTTGGTTGGTATTTTGAGACCAGGTTAGTGATGTAGCTGGGGACCAGGTTGTGAATTGCTTTATAAGTTATTGTTAGGATCTTGAATTTAATACGTTGGTTGAGTGGCAGCCAATGTAGAGATTGACATAGGGGTGTAGCAGATGCCGAGCGGTTTTTAAGGTGGATGAGCCTGGCGGCAGCGTTCATAATGGACTGAAGTGGGGATAGACTATTTAGAGGTAAGCCAGTGAGGAGGGAGTTGCAGTAGTCGAGATGAGAAATGACCAGGGAGTGGATTAGTAGCTTTGTGGCGTCATCTGTTAGGAAGGGGCGTAACTTGGAGATGTTGCGGAGGTTGAGGCGGCAAATTTGGGATAGCGATTGGATTTGGGGCTGAAAGGTTAATTGGCAGTCTAAGATTACACCTAGGACCTTGGCGTGGGGGGACAGGTTGATAGTTGAGCCATTGATTTTGACAGAGAAATCTGGGGAAGTGGCATGTGGGTGAGGAAATATCATAAGCTCGGTTTTGGATAGGTTGAGTTTGAAGAAGTGATGTGACATCCAGGCTGATATGTCTATCAGTAAGTTTGTGATGCGTGAGGAAACAGATGGAGAGATCTTGGGGGGTTGAGAGATAGATTTGTGTGTCATCAGCATAGAGATGATACTGAAAGCCATGGGAGGCAATCAACTGACCCAGGGAGGAGGTGTAGATTGAGAAAAGGAGAGGTCCAAGAACAGAACCTTGGGGGGCACCAACAGAGAAAGGAAGAGGAGAGGAGGAAGTAGAGTTGTAGGTGACAGTGAAGGAGCTGTGGGATAGGTAGGATGAGAACCAGCTTAGAGTACAGTCACGGAGACCAAAGGCATGGAGTTTTTTGAGGAGGAGGGGGTGGTCCACTGTGTCAAAGGCAGCAGAGAGGTCCAGGAGTAGTAGTACAGAATAGTGTCCGTTGGTTTTAGAAGTTATTAGGTCATTAGTGAGTTTAAGGAGAGCAGTTTCTGTAGAGTGCTGAGGGCGAAATCCAGACTGAAGGGGATCAAGAAGTTTGTTCATGGTCAGATGGTCACTCAGTCCGTTGTAGACCAGTCTTTCGAGGAGTTTGGAGGTGAAGGGGAGTAAGGAGATGGGGCGTAGATCCGCGCTATTGCCGAAGTACGGCTCCAGCGCGGATCTGAAATGCCTGTGCACGCTCCCAGCGCGTCCCCTGGCGGCAGCGGCGGCCTGCACGCGTGCCCGTGGGTCGGGCGGACTCGATGTAAACACGGCGGTTCTCCGTTCTGTGACAGGGGACATGACAGAGCTACTGATCCCGGTCACTGGGATCAGTTAGATCTGTTATGTCCTGGCCAGCCCCGCCCCCCCACAGTTAGAACACACCCAGGGAACATTGTTAACCCCTTCACTGCCCCCTGCAGGTTAACCCCTTCACTGCCAATGACATTTACACAATAATTAGTGGATATTTAAATTAAATGATCGCTGTATAAATCGCTGTATAAATGTCAATGGTCCCAAAAATGTGTAAAAAATGTCCGACATTTCTGCTGCAATATTGCAGTCCCGATAAAAATCGCAGATCGCCGCCATGGAACTTTGGGCTTCTTTATTAGATATGATTCCTTGTCATCTTGCCAACAATTTGGCAAGCTCCCAAATTTTTTAAAATTATTGGGGTGAAGATTTGCTTGCTCTACTCGACACTGTGTGGGCTTGTTTTAACATATGCGGCATCCATCATTGATGACTGTTCATTACGTCACTGTTTATGCTCAAGTAATTATTTCTCACTCTCTATCTATCCTATCTATCGATCGATCCATCGATCGATCGATCTATCTATCTATCTATATATATACATACACACACACACACACACACACACACACACACACGTACACGTACATTGCACACTTAAGTCTAGTGGCAGTGCATACCTTTTTGAGTGATTGGCTCTACATATGACCCATTTTAGTAACTATATGAGTTTCCATTACTTGCTAGGTTCATGTCCTTTGAAGGTGCCACCACCCTTTGAGGATTCTTTATGGTTCCGATGTGCTGTGCATGCGTGTGTCATGTTTTAGGTACACAGAGTAAGTTCAAAGCAATGTGTTTAAATATTCACATGCAAATCTCTGTATATTTTGTGAATGAATTTATGCATATGAGAAAACAACATACACTGATCTGCAATTAATGTGTAGTATTTGTAATTTTAAACAGCTGCTTCAAGTGCTTGTTTTATCAAAGACCCCCAGATGAAGACTACGCAGTCGAAACGCGTAGGGGTACCTGTA
The DNA here is from genome assembly GCA_018402905.1 of Glandirana rugosa. Lineage (NCBI taxonomy): Eukaryota > Metazoa > Chordata > Amphibia > Anura > Ranidae > Glandirana > Glandirana rugosa. The sequence continues at coordinate 8,003 of BLSH010362662.1, forward strand.
TGAACATATATGCACCATTGTTCCTTTATTGCTGCTGTATTTTGATCAGTTTGAATCAATTATCCTAATATCATACAAATTGGATATTGATTTATATTTTTATATTTCCTATGTAATGTCAATAAAATGTTCTATTTTTTATATAAATCATTGCCTCTTTTGGTGCCTACACAAAAGTCCCGACCAAATCCCTTTTTCCTCTTTTTTTCTACATAATTATTTGGGATATGGCACCATTAGTTGGTGACACCCAGACATTTGGATATATTTATGATTTGGGTTAAATGAGAATTCTTTGACCATAAGTGACAGCTTTAACACCACAACAAAATGTATTAGTAAGTAGTAGGAAGGTCTAAAGTCTATACAGCAATCTATCTATTATACCTTGCATACAAAGAAACATATAGGTTATACTAAAGGAATTATGTTATATTCCTTAAAACAACAAAATACAAACAGCCAAACACATAACATATAGGACAAACAAGTAGACTATAGTTACCATGCTACTGCACAGGACTGCCCCATTCTGCTGACTACTATTCAAGAGAACTCTCTCCTCCCTCCCTAGTCTGTGTATATCATTATCATTACAGGCCGGTGCCTCTCCTCCCTCCCTAGTCTGTGTATATCATTATCATTACAGGCCGGTGCCTCTTTGGTTGGCATGGCGTGGCTCTGATTGGTGGGCCTCCCTATTCCTGGTCAAGGATTGGCTAAATCTCCAATCCCTATACTTTGGATAAGTCAGTTCCCTTTAATGCACAAACTCTTTTGAGCGGGAAACTTGTCATTGCAAGTACATGACCTTTTCCGGGAAATTACGTTTTGATGACGGGCTGGCCACCTTCATTGCACATCTAAACAAGGGATCCTTTGAAGCGAATATTTGTAGAACAAAGAGGTCTGGGTCCCATTGTTTAGATAAACAAGTATAGGCACCAAAGCGTCTGCTAAAAGCCATTTCACATACAGGCGTAGTAATTAATTCTTCATTACAATATTTTACAGCTGTTAATGGAGATTTCACATAAACTCATAAGGCAACATTGTGATACAACCAGCCTGTTACATTTTTCATGCGATTATTGCCAGCGGCTATTATTTTTATACTGGATTTATATTGCGCCAACAGTTTACAGTGCGCTTTACAACATAAAGGGGGACAGCACGACTACAATAAAGTTCAATACAGAAGGAATAGGAAGGGCCCTGCTCATGGAGCTTACGATCTAAAGGGCGGATATAGCCGCTAGGATTAATCCCTGTGTGTTCTCTTGGTCGAGAGAACACAGTAGCTCAGTGGGAGGGATCCCCCCATCATATTCGTAGACCCCGGGTTATATGGCAATACCTTCAGGTGATCGGACACTGGCAAAGCTTTGAAGGACATGCCCCCTGGGTGTCCCCTATATTACTCTATCCTGCTCTGTGAGGCCTAGGTGTGTTTAGTGTCCTAAGGTGATGGACCTCTTCTCCATTACAGAGAATTCACACTTATCTTAACTAGTTTATTGTTTTTCGTCATTCAGCACTTAAATCAACTTCACTGTCTTTTAGCATAACAATAGAAGCAATACATCCAGATCGGTGCAACCTCAGTAAAACCTTGAGAGCTGTACCTGGACCCCAAACCATCAGGTTGGCCTGTAATGTTGTTTTGTCCACTGGATCCTGCATGGATGCTTATCTCAGTACTTTGTGCAACATTGTAATTACTCGCAGAGTGCTATACATTATTGTGGTCCATCCCCATGGAACCCAGACTCTGAAGACCCGTGGTGAGCGAAGCTTGGACACCATATAGGGACTGGCATCGTATTTAAAGGTTTCAATCATATCTCACCATTCCCTTTCCTCCATATGTACAAATTAAGTTCAAGTCTTTCCTGATATGTTCTATTCCTCAGACCTTTCAACATTTTTTGTTACCCGTCTCTGGACTTGTTCTATCTTATAAATATCTTTTCTCTTCCGTTCACTGACAGACGCAGCATTCTTATGACACATGGGGGTTATGCTCATCCTACTAGGAGTAGACTAGGCAAAATAAACAAAAGCGTAGGTTGGCCCCTCCCAGGGGGCTGTCCTCACCTCAGCATATAATCCCCCTGCCCCGTACAGCGCATCAGTTTTTATTTGCCTAGTGCAAGGAGTAGACCTGGTTCCCTATGGGATCGGTGGTCTCCTGAAGATTCATCTGATGAAGACTGCTATCAAGAAGCTAGCTGGTGGTATAGAGGATATCTCGAATCCTGATCTTTCCCCAGTCTGGCCAACACTATGCGAACCCTCTTAGGGGGGCCCACCGCATAGCGCCCATTCCGTGAGGGCGGCCAGTGGCTAAAACCCACTAGAGCCCAGTGACTGGTTCGCCTGTCCAGTGGCCTGGCCTGCAGCATGGCTTCCCTCGGGGAGGTAAGTCTGCTCCGGTGGCTAACCGCGGCGCCCGTCGGATTGGTGAGTGGACCCCTCTTCCGCCTTAGGGCGTGGAGAGTGAGCACCTGGGCAGCTCTGGTGGTAGCCGGCCGGTGGGGGTCCATTAGAGGGACATATTGGGTAATACCCCTTTTGAGGATAATCCTCCCCCCCTCATTCCGCAGTACGGCACCTTTGCACTGACCGTTCGACTCTGCACCGACCGTCCGGAGCGCTGTGTTTGGTGGGTCGCCGCCATTGGAGTATGGAGCATCGCTCTTTCTTGGCCGACCGCGCGGGTGTAATGGCAGCGTCCATTGTTTGAGAAACCATGCGGTTTTCAAACTGCTCTTTGGCGGCCCCCAGTGGTAGCTTAAAGGAAGTGCAGTCCTTGTACAAGAAGTGTTTAAAAATGGAAGTGGGCTTCCGGTTTTCGCTTGTACAGCGTGGCTGACACACAGTAGCAGGCTCCTGGCGTGCAGTAGTTTGTGGACATTGCTCTTCCGGTCGGAGTGCTGAGGCATCTAAACCGCAAGTATAGCTGGCCCTTCCTGGGTGCTGGTAGCGGTGGGGGCAATCCTCCCGGGTCTCCCTGGTTGATTGGTGGAGTAGAGGTGGTGGTTACACAGTGGGGGTGCTGGAAGGCTGGGATGTCAGAGGCCGGCAATACTATGGCAGGAGTACCTGCGGATCTACAGTCCACCCCAGGAACATTAGTGTCTTTGGAACAGCTGAGGGCGGTGTTTGGGGAGTTCTTCCCCCCGGCAGAGGTACCCGTTCCGAGGGTTCCTCAGAAGCGCCCACCCCCCCCTTTCCTCAGGGGAGGATTTGGATCTGGAAAGCGCCTCAATGGTCACACCTGTGGATATTTCAAAGGGTGTGCCGCCCTCAGAGGGCGAGGAGAGTCAGGAGACTCTGTCTTTGCGTGATAAAGCGATAGTGGAAGCACTGATCGCTGATATCCGCGATTCCATGCGCCTTGATCCAGCAGGGGAGTCGCATGAGTCCGCTTATGTTTGTGGCCCACTTAAACCGCCTAGGGCCCCTAGGGCTTACCCTTATGATCAAGTATTTGAGCAGGCGGTGTTTAAGGAATGGCGTAGGCCACCAAATTCCTTTGCTTTGCCTAAAAGCTTTGCGGTTCGCTACCCCTTTGAGGAGAGCTTTACTAAGAGATGGGCTTCCCTGGTGGTGGACCCTGCCGTGGCTCGGGTAAATAAAGCGACAACTATTCCCTTGGAGGGGTCTCCATCCTTTAAGGAAGCGGCCGATCGCCGCACAGAGACAGTGTCTAAAGCACTGTTCTTGTTGGCTGGGTCAGCCATGCGGCCGGCACTAGCACTCGAAAGAAACTTCGGACCAGCGAGCTGGTTCTCGCCTCGGTGTCGTGGGCAGACTATTGTGAACTTTTTTGTCTGTAGAAACTGTTATATCCTTCCTCCAGGTTTCGTCGTACTGTATACATCGCCTCGGGGAGAAGGTTTACAACACGGGCGACATGAAGTCGGACACGTGTAAGTGTTCAATTTAATCACACGTCTCACCGTCGTACAAGGGCGTCTCTGACACGGCGGTAGCGTCAACGATCACGGCCGGCGTACCGACTGGGTCGGTTGTTCTTGTCACGAAATCTGTGACAGAGACACGCCGCTAGCCGGCGAAGG
>BLSH010362662.1:12097-27626 GCA_018402905.1 Glandirana rugosa
CCCTCCTAACGGGGGTGGCGATGGAGAGGGACATATTGGGTAATACCCCTTTTGAGGATAATCCTCCCCCCCTCATTCCGCAGTACGGCACCTTTGCACTGACCGTTCGACTCTGCACCGACCGTCCGGAGCGCTGTGTTTGGTGGGTCGCCGCCATTGGAGTATGGAGCATCGCTCTTTCTTGGCCGACCGCGCGGGTGTAATGGCAGCGTCCATTGTTTGAGAAACCATGCGGTTTTCAAACTGCTCTTTGGCGGCCCCCAGTGGTAGCTTAAAGGAAGTGCAGTCCTTGTACAAGAAGTGTTTAAAAATGGAAGTGGGCTTCCGGTTTTCGCTTGTACAGCGTGGCTGACACACAGTAGCAGGCTCCTGGCGTGCAGTAGTTTGTGGACATTGCTCTTCCGGTCGGAGTGCTGAGGCATCTAAACAGTAAGTATAGCTGGCTATATCCTGGGTGCTGGTAGCGGTGGGGGCAATCCTCCCGGGTCTCCCTGGTTGATTGGTGGAATAGAGGTGGTGGTTACACAGTGGGGGTGCCGGAAGGCTGAAATGTCAGAGGCCGGCAATACTATGGCAGGAGTACCTGCGGATCTACAGTCCACCCTAGGAGCATTAGTGTCTTTGGAACAGCTGAGGGCGGTGTTTGGGGAGTTCTTCCCCCGGGCAGAGGTACACGTTCCGAGGGTTCCTCAGAAACACCCACCCCCCCTCTTTCCTCAGGGGAGGATTCGGATCTGGAAAGCGCCTCAATGGTCACACCTGTGGATCTTTCAGAGGGTGAGCCGCCCTCAGAGGGCGAGGAGAGTCAGGAGACTCTGTCTTCGCGTGATAAAGCGATAGTGGAAGCACTGATCGCTGATATCCACAATTCCATGTGCCTTGATCCAGCAGGGGAGTCGCATGAGTCCGCTTATGTTTGTGGCCCACTTAAACCGCCTAGGGCCCCTAGGGCTTACCCTTATGATCAAGTATTTGAGCAGGCGGTGTTTAAGGAGTGGCGTAGGCCACCAAATTCTTTTGCTTTGCCTAAAAGTTTTGCGGTTCGCTACCCCTTTGAGGAGTGCTTTACTAAGAGATGGGCCTCCCTGGTGGTGGACCCTGCCGTGACTCGGGTGAATAAAGCGACCACCATTCCCTTGGAGGGGTCTCCATCCTTTAAGAAAGCGGCCGATTGCTGCACAGAGACAGTGTCTAAAGCACTGTTCTTGTTGGCTGGGTCAGCCATGCGGCCGGCACTAGCAACTGCGATGGCGGCACAGTCTCTGCGGGAGCATGCTGCCACTCTGCGCACTAATTTAACTGGTGAAGGTGCGCAGGCTGAGGTACAGCGGGCACAACATTTGGAAGAGGGGCTCCGCTACATATGTCATGCTGCTTTGGATCTCCTTCCTATATTGTCAAAAATGTCTGTTTTTTCAATTGTTATCAGACGGGTGCTGTGGCTCCGCTCTTGGTCGGGCGACCAGGCTTCAAAGAAAGCACTGGCAGACCTTCCCTTTCAGGGAGAGCGTCTGTTTGGCCCACAGTTGGATGAAATCATTAAGGATTTCACGGGAGGGAAAAGTACTTTTCTCCCGGAGCCAAAACGGCGTGAGTTTCGGCGCAGACAGGGCCCTGTCGCGTCAGGTCAGAAGAAGCTTTTTCGGGCATCCGGCTCAGCGGGTAAAGGCTTCAAAGCCGGAAAAGCTTTCGCTGGGCACAGTAAAAGGCCCTGGCAGCATAAGTCCGAAAAAGCGAAGGATAAATCCACCTCCGCATGATGGGTTGCCCCCACCCGCTTCACGGGTGGGGGGCCGGTTACTGGGGTTCGCAGACAGATGGGCTGCCCGCATCACCGATCGGTGGGTACTGGAGGTGGTGTCCTCCGGGTACAGGATACAATTCAGCTCTCTGCCCCCAGAAAGGTTCTTCCCCTCGAACTTGAGGCTCGTGCAGGAGCGCCACGAGGCGCTTCAAGGCGCCGTTCGAGCTCTCACCGAACAGGGGGTTATCGTACCGGTACCCATGGTGGAGAGATTTCACGGATTTTATTCAAACCTTTTTGTGGTACCCAAAAAGGGCGGGGTCAGACCAGTTTTGGATCTTAGAGCGTTGAATCGCTTCCTGAAGACGAAGAGTTTCAGGATGGAATCCATCCGCTCGGTCGTGGTCGCCCTGCGCCAAGGGGAATTTCTGGCGTCCTTGGATATCAAGGATGCATATCTTCATGTTCCGATTTGTCTCAGTCATCAGCGTTTTCTGCGTTTCGCAGTGGGAGATCTGCATTACCAGTTTGTTGCACTTCCCTTCGGGATGGCCTCGTCTCCCCGGGTGTTCACCACGGTGGTGGCCCCGATGCTGGCATTGCTGAGACAAAGAGGTATCGCGGTGATAGCATACCTCGACGATTTACTGCTGAGAGCAGAGTCAGCTACAGCTCTGGAGGAGAACGTGACAATCACTGTATCCAAGTTAGAGGAGTTTGGTTGGCTGATCAACCTACAGAAGTCATCATTGACTCCGACTTGCAGGCTGGAGTACCTGGGTCTGATTCTGGACACGGTACAGGCAAGGGTGTTTCTAACACCGGGCAAGCTACTGACTCTTCAGGCAGCAGTGCGAACCCTGTTGTCACGCCAGCGGTTCTCCTTACGGTTCTGTATGCGAGTGTTGGGTCTCATGGTGTCGACTTTCGAAGCGGTACCTTATGCCCAGAGTCATATAAGACTCCTACAGAAGACAATTCTGTCTCAGTGGGACAAGTCTCCCCTATCCCTAGACCAGACTGATCAGGTTGGATCATCAGTCTCGAGGATCTCTGATTTGGTGGATTCGGGCTCCGCCCATAAGGTTGGGGAAGTGTTTTCCTCCCCTCATTTGGTTGATAGTAACAACGGATGCCAGCCTGTCAGGGTGGGGAGGAGTCCTGGGACAATCCTCCATCCAGGGTCATTGGTCAGTACGGTAAGCTCGTCTTCCCATAAATGTACTGGAACTGAGAGCGATCAGACTTCGAGGCCGCCCTGTTCGGGTTCAGTCGGACAATGCCACGGCAGTGGCGTATGTGAACCATCAGGGTGGAACAAGAAGCGCAGCAGCAGCCGCGGAGGCGGCTCTGATCCTTCGGTGGGCAGAGCTTCACGTGCCAGCTCTCTTTGCAATCTACATCCCGGGCGCGGACTTTCTCAGCCGCCGGACCCTGGATCAGGGGGAGTGGTCCCTACATCCAGAGGTGTTCCACCAGATTTGCTGCAAATGGGGCACTCCAGAGGTGGACCTGATGGCCTCCAGGTACAATCACAAGGTACAGACCTTTGTGTGCAGAACAAAAGATCCGTTGGCGGTCGCCTCGGACGCACTGGTAACGCCCTGGGGTCGGTATCGGCTACTGTACATCTTTCCTCCTCTGAAGATTCTACCGCGCATTTTGCGCAGGATAGAAGCAGAGGGAATCCCGACAATCCTGGTACCTCCGGATTGGCCACGGCGTCCGTGGTACGCCGACGTAATACGGATGGTGGCAGATGTGCCGTGGCGCCTTCCACTTCGCGAAGACCTACTGTCTCAGGGGCCCATCTTGCACCCTGCTTTACTCTCGCTGGCTTTGACGGCTTGGCTATTGAGTCCCAGGTATTGAGGGATAGGAGTGTCTCGGACTCCGTAATCCCTACTATGATTAAAGCACGTAAGAGTACCTCACGTAAAATTTATCATAGGACCTTGAAGGCCTATATTACCTGGTGCGAGGCGGGAGGATGCAATCCCCGCTCTTATAGAGTGTCCAGAGTACTGTCATTTTTGCAGCAAGGACTGGACAAGAACCTGGCGTTAAGTACGCTTAAAGGGCAGATTTTGGCCCTGGCGGTTCTTTTTCAACGGCCCTTGGCGTCGCATTCTTTGATCCGTACATTTGTACAAGGAGTACGTCATGTGGCCCCGCGGATACGGTCGCCCTTGGCGCCGTGGGATTTGAATCTGGTGCTTTCTGTGTTACAGAAACCACCATATGAAAAGATCAGGGACATTCCCTTACGCTTATTGTCGCAGAAGGTGGCCTTTCTGGTGGCTATCACATCCGCCAGGCGGGTGTCTGAGTTGGCAGCATTATCCTGCAGGCCACCCTACTTGGTCCTCCATAAAGACAAGGCAGTTCTGCGGCCTTCACCTTCATTTCTTCCGAAGGTGGTTTCTTCTTTTCATTTAAATGAAGATATTGTTCTCCCCTCATTATGCCCGCACCCGTCACATCCTAAAGAGATCGAGCTGCATTCTTTGGATGTGGTGAGGGCTTTGCGGGTATATTTAAGTTCTACAGCTTCTTTTCGGAAGTCTGATTCTTTATTTTTGCTGGCGGAAGGGCCGCGCAAGGGTATGGCGGCCTCAGCAGCTACCGTATCACGTTGGATACGGAGGACCGTGACTCATGCAAGGTTCCCCCGTTTCCGGTCACGGCGCACTCCACCAGGGCAGTTAGTACTTCCTGGGCATTTAGACACCAAGCTTCGGTGTCTCAGGTGTGCAAGGCAGCTACTTGGGCCTCAGTGCACACATTTACTAAGTTTTACAAGATTGATGTTTCAGCATCATCGGATACTGCGTTTGACCGCAAGGTATTACAAGCGGCAGTATAGGCGCGGTTAGCGCCGCCTGAGAGGGCGTTTTTCTGTTGGGTACAGTTGTTATAGTTTTGCCCACCCCTCTTGATTGGCACAGCTTTGGGACGTCCCCATGTGTCATAAGAATGCTGCGTCTGTCAGTGAACGGAAGAGAAAAATTGATTTTTTGTATAACTTACCGTAAAATCCTTTTCTCTGAGTTCACTGACAGATGCAGCACCCACCCCTCTGTGTTGGTTTTGTACGGCTTGTTACGAACTGATGTGCTGTACGGGGCAGGGGGATTATATGCTGAGGTGAGGACGGCCCCCTGGGAGGGGCCAACCTACGCTTTTGTTTATTTTGCCTAGTCTACTCCTAGTAGGATGAGCATAACCCCCATGTGTCATAAGAATGCTGCGTCTGTCAGTGAACTCAGAGAAAAGGATTTTACGGTAACTTATACAAAAAATCCATCAAATTTCAAAAATCATTATTTTACTTTTAGACACATTGAACTGCAGATTCCACTGCTTTGACCAATTGTCTAGCAATGCCAAATCATGTTCAATGTTACAGACCCCTCCAGGGATATCAACCCTATTACACACCTTTGTATCATCAGCAAAAAGACATACACTACTGTGCAAAAGATGTAGGAATGTGTGAAAAAATGCTGTAAATGTAGAATGCGATCAGAAATAGAAGTGTTAATAGTTTATTTGTATCAATTAACAAAATACAAAGTAAATGAACAGAAGAGAAATCCAAATCAAATCAATATTTGGTGTGATCACCTTTTTGGTTTCAAAACTGCATCAGTACTTCTAGGTACACTTGTACAAGTTTTTGAAGGAACTCAACAGGTAGTTTGTCCCAAACATGGAGAACTAATGACAGATCTTCTGTGGATGTAGGCTGCCTCAAATCCTTCTGTCTCTTCATGTAATTCCAGACAGACACAATGTTGATATCTGGGCTCTATGGGGCCACACTATTGTTTCCAGGACTCCTCTTCTTTACTGAAGATAGTTCTTAACCACTTGCCTACTGGGCAAATCCTGACAGTTATGTCATACATGTAAAAATCTGCATTTTGTTTGCTAGAAAATAGTTTGAACCCCCAAACATTATATATTTTTAAGCAGAGGCCCTAGAGAATAAAATGGTGGGAGTGGCATTTTTTTTTTTGTAACACAGTACAGTTGCGCAGCAGTTTTTCAAATACAGATTCTTTGGAAAAAATACACTTTCAGAGCTGGTAGAAAGATTTTTGACACCCTAAGCGAAACCTCATTTTGCTGCCCCAGACTTTGCGCCCTGCCCATGTATACCCCACCTTTTTAATGACTGCTACCATTTTCGGACATGATACAAGAGATCGTCAGAGACTGTGCAGACATAATACAAGAGATGGTCCGAGACTGTGCGGACATGTTACAAGAGATGGTCCGAGACTGTGCCGCCATGATACAGAAGATGGTCAGAGACAGTGCGGCCATTATACAGGAGATGGTCAGAGACTGTGTGGACACAGTACAGGAGATGGTCAGAGACTGTGCGGACACGATACAGGAGATGATCAGAGATTGCAGAGAATAGATGACAGACGAGTAACTTGAAGTGCCAACCCCATATCCACACTTCAGGTCTGTCCTAATACAGATTCAGTCTGCCCCCAGCACAGACTATTTAGTTCCCATAGACAATGCTGTACTGAGCCACTATGATAATGAGCAGCAATAGCACAGCTCACCTGTGTCTGGTTCTAGGCACACTGCCCCTGTCATCTCCGGTCTTCCCTCCTCCCGGCATCTTCATGCTCCTCCGATCACTCGTTGTACTTACAGTATGGAGAGCCAGGCACACGTGGTGGGTGAGGAGTGAGATGTCAGCAGAGCTCTCATTGGATACAGGGAACAGGGCTCTGCAGTGTGATGTAACCTCTGATTGGCAGTGTGTGTGGTGGGCGGGGTGCAGTTTCTAAACAGCTGTAAACGGTGAGTGGACAAAGAGCCCGGGGGAAGCTAGCTCTTGTTGGGACATGCGAACACCGACCGGGGACATTCCATCCCTCTCCCACACACAGGGTAGGTAAATTAGGCGGCCGCAAGGCCCCCCACCAGCGGCACGCCCCCAACTGATGTGTGCTCTAGGCCAGCGCCTACCTTGCCTATAGGTAGTGCGGACTCTGTACACTTTAACCCCTTCATGCCGACCATACACTAATATGCGGCCCCACTGGACTGGGCTTTTTCTGTGGGGCCGCATATTTGCATATCTCCCTTTGTGCTGTGAGTGCGCCGTATGGTGGCGTTCACTGTGATGCCTCACATGTTTATAGTGACCGAAGCGCACATTTGCCTTTGCACGTGAGCGTGGGGGGACAGAGGTGCTTCAATTTTTTTTTTTCCCTTACATTGTACCTTTTTTATCTATCGCTTTTATAGGTAACATCCCTTGTGACAGCATGGGCCATGACAGGTCCTCTTTATAGAGAGATCTGGGGGTCTAATGAGGCTTCATATCTCTCCTCTGACCTCCCAAATCGATTTTGATTTGATCTGCTGTTTCACAAGCTCACAACGGCTTGTAAATGAACTAACAAACCGAAACCGGAAATTGGGAAATTCTTGATGCTTTCGGTTTCTGACGTAACATAATGAGAGGAACATCATCAGTTCCTCTGACTGTGTCCGGGGAAGCTGAAGTCGTTAATTACACCTTTACCAGACTCTCCAATCCGCCTGATTGGCCCCGAGAGCCTGATAAAGGTGACGGCAAGATAGGGGTGGAACCCCCTTCCTCTGCCTTTAAGGCCTCATACACACGGGCGTTTCTAAAAAAATAAACAAAACGTAGGGCCCGACGTCAAGGAAATAAAGGCGGCGTTTCTCGGCTTTATGCATCAGCGTTTTTGAGCGTTAGTGAGCGTCGGCGTCAATAGGCGTTTTTTAAAAAAAATCATCCCTCTGCTAATTTTCAACCTAAAAACGTTGGCGTCAAAAAACGCCGGAAAACACCGGTATAATATTAGGTGGCGTTTGTTGGCATATTGTGGCGTCGGCGTCAAAAAATGCCAAAACTTTACAGCCTCAGAACGCGATGGCTGTGGGTTCTAGTTTCAGCTCACTAACGCCGACGTCATCTACAGCTCAAAAACGCAGACGTTTTTATGGGGCCATTGACTAACATGGAGAGCTGCAAAAAACGCCAGAAAACGCCGGCGTCAAAAAACGTCCGTGTGTATGAGACCTTAAAGTAATCCAGCGACTCTTATTAGGTTATCGCCTGCTGTGAAAAATGACACTGGGATCGTGGTTGTAGCCTGAACCATGATCCATTCCAGATTGTCAACAATTATATATTTATGTTATATTGTATCTATCTTCAAGTGCTAATATAACTATATGAATAAATAAAATATACTTAAAACTAAATCTATAGAGTGCAGATTATAAAAATGTGAAAAACTAGTCCAGCAACTCCTGCCAATAGGAAAAGAGTGATCCTCCATGAAATTCTAGTGCCTCCACCACCAGATACACTCTCGCTTACCAGAAAGTTGGACCCCATATGTAAGAGGTCTTGTCGCACTTTATTTTGTATCCCAGCAAAAACGCTCATGGGTGGATGGTTGTTATTCCTTTAAAGTCAGGCAATATCCACCACAGAATGCTATGTGATCTCTCCAAATATCACCTTTATCTCATAATAATGGAATATTTGTAAGGCACATCCAGCCGATCCGATATGCTGCATGTAGGAGAAATGAAGGAGACTCTATAGTGCAGTAAATTTGCATGTTTAATAAAAAGTGACAGATACTTTCAAAATACATAGAAATTATCATCATCGCAAAAACTGCATTCCGCTGAGCGGGTGTAATGTGGTCATCAACAAATACATGCTTGCACAGACTTCTTACCATTTTGTATCAGAGGTTGGTGAGTGCAGCTCAATTATTTGTGATTTGGAATCCTATGGCACGTTAGTGCGGTTTTCTTTCTTAGTTTTTACGTAGTTATATTGACATACAGCAGCACTGAGAGTATATGGGTCTGTTGTTAATCTTCAACTGTATGTAATCAAGAGATTTTATGACTGAATGTTGTAATCTCCCAGATGCATTTGTCTGTAACTGTTTATTTTGAAAAACCTCATCTCAATAAAGAATTACAAAAAAGGAACATTCCTAACAGTTCGTGCCCCCTATTTCATGCACACGCACTAAGGCCAGTTTGGTTGACAACTGATTAACCTGTTAGTATGCTTTAAGTGTTCTGAGAGGCATGGCTTGTAAACATGAGGAAACACAAACATCCCTTTATAGGTTATATCCATGGTTAGAATTTAGCTAAAAACTACAGTTCCTGTCTCCCCTCCTAGCTCTCCTTTGTTAATTACCATATATATCATTCTTCCTGTTGTATTCTAATGGGAAATGCATTTTTGGGGTCTTGGTGCCATAATAGAGAGGTGAGGTTTCAGCATAGACTTTAGGCTGCACTCCAGCCAACTGTTCCCACTCTAATTGCTGAGTTAAAAGCCCCATTTACTTACCTAAATCCATGGTTCCATGGAACCTTCTTCAGGTTCTTTTATTGCTGTCTGAAGTCCTTTGGCTGTCCAACAGCAATGAACTCCTTCAAGAAGTTCCTGAAAATTTGTAGCAATGCAATGAAGTCACAAGGAGGGAGGCAACAAGATCCATCAGCCATGAGCCCAAACTTCAGTGTTGAACCACAGATTGTCACTTACAGAAGAGATGCTATGAAGGGTCAAATGATAGCAGACTTGGGTAAGTATGTAATGCTGTAGAGTGAAAGGGTAGAAGGAGGGTTTCATGTTGCCCGGAGATGGGCTTCAAAAATGTATTGATGTTAACAGACCTTTGCAGGGGTCTCAGGAAGAATTTACTGTATATGCAGGCCATACATTGCACACGTTTCCTTTAGATTCACCAAAACCATATAATAAGAGGTCAAGCCTAAACACTTTTAATTTGTATGCAACCCCGCATGCCCTTGCACTATATAGGTGAAGGTAAATCTAAAGGAAATTGAATAAGAAAATTGTATAATATAAGGCCAGCTTAAGTGTTGCAGTAGATATGTTTAATTTGTCAGTGCTTTGATTAGTCTCATGTGTTTTGTGCAATAGGTGACAGTTTTCATGACATGATATTTTTGGCGTGACGGTCATTCCTGTTAGTATTGCCATAAATCATAGCTATATTAATGTGAATCTAAAGGATGATTAAAAATAAAAACACAAACATGTTCTACTCTTCCTGCTGTGCAGTGGTTTTGCACCGAGCAGCTGATATCCCCTTCTGTGGTCCTCCATTGGCGCTCTCTGCTCCTCCTCCCTGCCGAGTGCACCCATAGCAAGCCGCTTGTGCAGGCTCGTTCCCAAGCTGCAGTCTGTGTCCATTGACACACACGGTGTGACTTGGCCTTGCCCCAAGCTCTCTGCTCACTGGCTGTAATGGACACTGCTTTGATATGGAGCGCTAAATCGAGATTGGGTTTACACAAGAATAAAGGTGAACTGGGGGGGGGGGCGCGCGAACGGGCGCTGCACAGAAGAGTTTTTTCACCCTAACGCATATAGTGCGTGAAGGTAAAAAAAACTTTAAAGAACCACTTTAACAACGAGATGAAATGAGCAAGAGACATCCTGCTGATCCACTGATGGAAACTTTGAGGTGGGTATGAAATGCAAGAGTTGTATGTGCTAAATGTATTTAGGGGGATCCTGTCTGTACATTGTGCTGTAAAAAGCATACTTCAGACTGCCCCATTCTGTATACCTTGCAGTTACATCTTCCACACCTCTCAACTCTAAACGGTGCATGATGTGTTATATACAGTATCCCACAAAAGTGAGTACACCCCTCACATTTTTGTAAATATTTTATTATATCTTTTCACGTGACAACACTGAAGAAATGACACTTTGCTACAATGTAAATGAGTGAATGTACTGCTTGTATAACAGTGTAAATTTGCTGTCTCCTCAAAATAACTCAGCACAGAGCCGTTAATGTCTATACCGCTGGCAATAAAAGTGAGTACACCCTCACGTGAAAATGTCCAAATTGAGCCCAAAGTGTCAATATTTTGTATGGCTACCATTATTTTCCAGCACTGCCTTAACCCTCTTGGGCATGGAGTTCACCAGAGCTTCACAGGTTGCCACTTGAGTCCTCTTCCACTCCTCCATGACAACATCACAGAGCTGGTGGATGTTAGAGACCTTGCGTACCTCCACCTTCTGTTTGAGGATGCCCCACCGATGCTCAATAGGATTTAGGTCTGCAGACATGCTTGGCCAGTCCATCACCTTTACCCTCAGCTTCTTTAGCAAGGCAGTGGTAGTGTTGGAGGTATGTTTGGGGTCATTATCATGTTGGAATACTGCCCTGCGGCTCAGTCTCCGAAGGGAGGGGATCATGCTCTGCTTCAGTATGTCACAGTACATGTTGGCATGCATGGTTCCATCAATGAACTGTAGCTCCCCAGTGCCAGCAGCACTCATGACACTCCCACCACCATGTTTGATTGTAGGCAAAACGCACTTGTCTTTGTACTCCTCACCTGGTTGCCGCCACACACACTTGACAACATTTGAACCAAATAAGTTTATCTTGGTCTGATCACAGGACATGGTTCCAGTAATCCATGTCCTTAGCCTGCTTGTCTTCAGCAAACTGTTTTGAGTGCTTTCTTGTACATCATCTTTAGAAGACGCTTCCTTCTGGGACGACAGCCATGCAGACCAATTTAATGCAGTGTGCTGCGTATGGTCTGAGCACTGACAAGCTGACCCCCCACCCCTTCAACCTCTGCAGCAATGCTGGCAGCACTCATACATCTATTTCCCAAAGAAAACCTCTGGATATGACACTGAGCACATGCACTCAACTTCTTTGGTCGACCATGACGAGGCCTCTTCTGAGTGAAACCTGTCCTGTTAAACCCCGGTATGGTCTTGGTCACCGTGCTGCAGCTCAGTTTCAGTGTTTTGGCAATCCTCTTATAGCCTAGGCCATCGTTATGTAGAGCAAGAAACTTTTTTTTTCAGATCCTCAGAGTTGAACTTCCAGTGACCAGTATGAGAGAGAGAGCGAAAACCCCAAATTTAACACACCTGCTCCCCATTCACAGCTGAGACCTTGTAACACTAATGAGTCGCATGACACCGGGGAGGGAAAGTGGCTAATTGGGCCCAATTTGGACATTTTCACTTAGGTGTGTACTCACTTTTGTTGCTGGAGATTTAGACATTAATGGCTCTGTGTTGAGTTATTTTGAGGGGGCAGCAAATTTACGCTGTTATACAAGCTGGACACTCATTACTTTACATTGTAGCAAAGTGTAATTTCTTCAGTGTTGTCACATGAAAAGTATAATATATTTACAAAAATGTGAGGGGTGTACTCACTTTTGTGAGATACTGTGTATTATACTGCTTATCATCACAGTATTGTCTCTAACAGACAGAAGATATTTGTACCGCTGGAACTCCTGAATGCCTCCCTGTTCAAAAACAGGCACTTTGCTACTAGAATACATTACCTTGATAAGAAAGTGTTTAGCTTCTTGGTAGTATACAATTTCCTGCTGCTTATGATCAGTACTAGTTGGGACCAAATTTTTTTATTTTTAGGTACCGCGTTGAGGTTAAACGGGAACTCTTGGAATTCGTTTTTTTTTTTTTTCTATAATTCTAACATTCTATAAATAAAATTATCATCCCCTATCTGGGCTGCTCTCCTTATGGGTCTTTAGAAACTGCAGCTGTTTGCTTCAGTCTGTACATCCTATTGCTTTTAAAACTTTTTTGGACATCACCAGTTGTGGGTAATTGGCACACGTTCAGCCAAGGGGCACTCTTGATGTGGCTCTAAATATGTCAGATAAGTATTTCAAGTCCTGTCCCTTTTAGGCAGACTTGGTAAATTGATCCAGGAGCCATGTTTTTTACTGCCACATTTCATTTCCATTTCTTAGGTTTTATTTGCTAGCGTGTTGTGTAATTTAATTTTACAGTGTCTGGTTAAGTACAGAGTGAAGCCCATGATGCAGCTGAGATTTTCAGCAATTTAGTTGTTAGATGGATTTGCAGATGTAGGAATTTAATAACAGCGTTGAGGTTGAGGCTGGAGGTGTCTACAGCTCACTTTATAGGAATGTAATCGGAGTCTGTCCTGCATCAAACTGTGTTCTTTTATCCACAAATAGAAGAAGGCAGCTGCTTGAGGCGCAAAATGCAACTGTGTGTGAAGAGCAGATTATTTGCAGATTTAGAGAGAGATTGGAGTGCTGTAGGTTGCAGGTTGTCATTACATTATGACTAATCCTTTTAAAGGAGCACTTTCATGAGGGCAATATCTTGTAATCAGTGTTGCAAAAATAAAAACCTGTTGACATAAAAAAAAACCTCTCAAGATAAGAATGTTTCTCATATGCTGGGGTGGTAGGACTACCAGGTTTGTGGATAATGTTATGCATTTCCACTTAAACCTGAACTGCAGGCAAACCGCTGAATACACAGATTAAGTAAATACAGTATCTCACAAAAGTGAGTACACCCCTCACATTTTTGTTAATATTTTATTATATCTTTTCATGTGACAACACTGAAGAAATGACACTTCGCTACAATGTAAAGTAGTGAGTGTACAGCTTATATAATAGTGTAAATGTTGCTGTCCCCTCAAAATAACTCAACACACAGCCATTAATGATTAAATCACTGGCAACAAAAGTGAGTACACCCCTAAGTGAAAATGTCCAAATTGGGCCCAATTAGCCATTTCTCTTACGTTCACTGACAGACGCAGCCCTCTCATTGACAAGTGGGGTTTATGCACATCCTACTAGGAGTAGACTAGGCAAAAAAGAAAAAAGGCAAGCTGACCCCTCCCAGGGGGCCGTCCTCACTCCAGCATATAACCCCCCAGCTCTGCATAGCATATCAGTTTTTTTTATGCCTAGTGCAAGGAGTTAGACCTGGTTCCCTGCTGGGATCTGCGGTTTTGCTTTTCTCAAGCTATCTGATGAAGACTGCTTTCAAGTAGCCAGCTGGGGCATAGAGGATACCTCGAATCCTGAAATCTCCCCAGCACGGCCGACCGATGCGAGCTACCCTTAGCTTTAGCGGGGTCCGCCGCATCGTACCCGTTCCGTGCGGGGGGCTAGTGGGTGAATCCCACTTGCGTCCGAGTAACCGGGCTCCGCTCACGTCCAGGGGCGTTTGGCCTGCAGCATCCCTCCCCTCCTGAGGGGAGGAAGGTCTGCTACCGGGTGGCTACCTGCTACGCCCGTCGGATTGGTAAATTACCTTCCTCTCCCCCCCCCCCACCTCCAGGGGTGCGGGGGGGGGGGCAGGATGCTTAGCGGTACCATTGCCACCCGGTGGAGGGTTCAGGGCTACAGGTCCCCTTTTTTTTCCTGTTATTCCTCCCCCACCCCCCCCCCCGCGCCGCACCCCCGCGCTAAGAACCACCATTTTGCCTGTGCCACATTCGGCGGCCATTTTGCTGTAGCCGCGGCCATTTTGTGGGCTGTTTTGGCCTCTTGTGGATGCTCAGCGACCATTTTGCCGTAGTCACGGCCTGTTTGGATGTGCTTTTGGCCTCTTGTGACCGCTCGGTGTCCATTTTTGGTGTGCCTTTTTGAAGAAAGCGTGCGTGTCTGCGCCGTTTCTTCCTCTTCTCTTCTGGACAGCGGTGCAAGCACAGCGGCAGTTACAGCATAGGGCAGGGGCGGACAGCACTCCTACTGGGACGCCGCGCTAGAAGTGGGCGGTGGGCACAGTCCTTCTGGGCATTTACCCGGTTGCTCTGTGGGGCAGTGATGGGGCTGCATAGTGGGGGTGTCATGGCCTATAGGCCTAGCAAGTATTCAGGTGGCACAATGGCGGCTGAACCTGTGGGTTCTTCTCCGGAGGGGTCCGTGGAAGCGCAAGCTGCGCTGGGACCTCTCGTTCCCCTAGATCAATTTACTTCCATTTTGGGAGAGTTTTTTGCCTGGGGGGTACCAAGCCGTGCTAAGGGGGTGTCTAAAAAGCGTCCACCCCCCCTTCCGTCTTCTGAGGAGGATTCTGAACGGAAGGGGCCTCAGTGGTCATAGGGACCCCATGGAGCTCTCAGATGGTGAACTGGAGCCCTCGGATGGTGAGGAAGACCAGGGGGCCTCGGTGACACGCGAAAGGTCGCTGGTGGCCTCCCTGATCACCGATATCCGTGAATCTTTGCGGCTGGACCAAGCCGGGGAGTCGCAGGAGACTGCCTACATTTGTGGGTCCTTTAAGTTGTCACGGACCCCTTAGGCATATCCTTATGCCCAATTTTTTGACCAGTTTGTGTATAAGGAATGGCAGCGTCCGCAGAATTCTTTTTCACTGCCTAAACGTTTCTCTGTGCGCTATCCCTTTCACAGTTTTTTGCAGAAGTGGGCATTCCCGCAGTGGACCCTCCGGTGGCTCGCCTGAATAAGGCGACGACCATTCCCTTGGAAGGGTCTCCATCTTTTAAGGATCCGGCCGATAGGCGGACAGAGGCGGTATCCCAGGCACTGTTCTTGGTGGCGGGGGCGGCCATGAGGCCAGCTCTGGCGTCGGCCATGGTGGCGTAATCACTTACGGCATGTGCGACTGAATTGCACAATGAGTTGGGCTGCGGGTGTTCACCTGAGGCTTTGCAGTGGGCTGACCATCTGATACAGGGTCTCCGGTACCTGTGTGACGCGGCCTTGGACCTGCTCCCCATGCTGTCGAAGATGTCTGTTTTTGCAGTCATTATCAGACGGGTGCTGTCGGGTGAAGACGTTTTTTGACACTTTCCCTATCGCGTGTCTCTTTGCAAATCCGTCACTTTTTCTTAAGACGCCTGCGACGGTAAGGAATATGTGTTTGACCAGTTTTTTAACCCGTATTCCTATACG
>BLSH010362662.1:27636-53565 GCA_018402905.1 Glandirana rugosa
AAATCATTAAGGATTTAACCGGGGGGAAGAGTGCCTTTCTCTCAGAACCCAAGCGGCGGGATTTCCGCCGTAAGCAAGGTCCTTCATCATCGGGCCAGAAGCGTTTTTTTCATCCACCCGGTTCAGCGGACAAGGGCTCAAGGCCCGGCAAGTCGGCCTCGGGGTCCGGTAAGCGGCCCTGGCAGCGCAAACCCAAACAGATGGAGGAAAAGTCCTCCTCCGCATGATGGGTTGCCCCCGCCTGAGTCTCAGGTGGGGGCCGACTTCTGGGGTTCGCAGACAGGTTGACTGCCCGCATTTCCAACCGGTGGGTGCGGGAAGTGGTGTCTTCCTGGTACTGGATAGAGTTCAGCACTCTACCCCCAGACAGGTTCTTCCCATCGAACTTGAGGCTTCTGCAGGGGCGTCGAGAAGCTCTCCGGGGCTGTCCGAACAAGGGGTGATTGTGCCGGTACCTCCATTGGAAAGGTTTCACGGCTTCTATTCAAACCTCTTTGTGGTGCCCAAAAAGGGTGGGGTCAGGCCAGTTCTGGATCTAACAGCGCTAAATCACTTTGTGAAAGCGCGGAGATTCAAGATGGAATCGGTCCGCTTGGTCGTGGCCGCCCTTCACCAAGGGGACTTCATGGCGTCTCTGGATATCAGGGACTCTTATCTGCATGTTCCCAATTGTCCCCGGCATCAGCGCTTCCTGCGCTTTGCGGTAGGAGACCTACATTACCAATTTGTGGCACTTCCCTTCAGTCTGGCCTCTGTTCCTCTGGTCTTCACCAAGCTGTTGGCTCCGGTGCTGGCTCTATTGAGGCAGAGAGGCATTGCTGTGGTAGCATACCTCAACAACCTACTCTTGCGAGCAGAGTCTGCCTCGGCTCTGGAGGACAATGTTGCTATCACTATGGCCTCGATGAGAGACTTCGGCTGGCTGATCAACCTGCAGAAGTCGACATTGACCCTGTCCTGTCGACTGGAATATCTGGGTCTAATACTGGACACGGTGCAGGCGAAGGTGTTCTTGCCTCCGGCCAAGTTGCTGACACTACAAGCAGCAGTGCGAACCCTGCTGTCACGTCAGTGGTCCTCCTTACGGTTCTGTATGCGGGTGTTAGGGCTCATGGTCTCGGCCTTCGAGGCGATACCTTACGCCCAGAGTCACACTCGGCTCCTGCAGCGAGCGATCCTGTTACGGTGGGACAAGTCTCTGTTGTCCCTGGACAAGCTGATCAAATTGGATCATCAGACCAGGAGGTTGTTGACCTGGAGGCTCCGGGCCCCAGCTTTGACGTTGGGGAAGTCGTTTCTCCCCCTAAATTGGTCGATAGTCACGACGGACGCCAGCCTATCGGGCTGGGGAGGGGTCCTGGGGCAGTTGTCTGCTCAGGGCCGTTGGTCAGTGCAGGAATCCCGCCTTCCGATAAATGTGCTGGAGCTGAGGGCAATCAGGCTCTGTCTCTTCCACTGGTTGGCAAGGTTGCGCGGCCTCCCGGTTTGGGTTCAGTCGGACAACGCCACGGCAGTAGCGTACGTGAACCATCAGGGTGGAACAAGGAGCTAGGCAGCAGCTGCGGAAGCGGCCCACATTCTGAGATGGGCAGAACTTCACGTGCCGGCAATCTCTGCCATTTACATTCCGGGCGTAGAAAACTGGCCGGCACACTTTCTCAGTCACCAGACACTGGATCAGGGGGAATGGTCCCTACATCCAGAGGTGTTCCGCCAGATTTGCCACATTTGGGGCATGCTAGACGTGGACCTAATAGCGTCCAGGTTCAATCACAAGGTGCAGACTTTCGTGTGCAGAAAAAGGGATCCGTTGGCGGCTGCCACGGACGCATTTGTAGCACCTTGGGTTAAGTACCGGCTTCTGTATGCCTTCCCTCCCCTCAAGCTTCTACCGCGGCTACTGCACAGGATAGAAGCGGAGGGGATCCCGACAATCCTGGTGGCTCCGGATTGGCCTCGGCGCCCTGGGTAAGCCGACGTGGTGCGGATGGTAACAGATGTTCCCTGGCGGCTCCCGCTTCGCGAAGATCTGCTGTCACAGGGACCCATCCTGCACCCTGCTTTACCCTTGCTGGCTTTGACGGCTTGGCTGTTGAGTCCCAGGTGCTGAGGGATAGGGGGGTCTCTGACTCCGTGATCCCTACCATGCTTAAGGCGCGCAAGTGTACCTCGCGCAAGATATATCATCACACCTGGAAGGCTTATATTGCCTGGTGTGAAGCGAGGGGTTGGAACCCCTGCTCTTTCTCTATATCCTGGGTGCTGGCTTTCTTGCAGCAAGACCTGGATAACAAATTGGCTTTGGCGCTCTGGCGGTTCTTTTTCAACGTCCTTTAGCGACACATTCTTTGATACGTACATTTGTACAGGTTGTACGTCATGTGGCTCCTCAGGTACTTTGGCCTTTTGGCGCCGTGGGATTTAAATTTAGTATTTTCTGTACTACAGAGACTGCCATATGAGAAAATCAGGGATATTCCTTTACAATTGCTGTCGCAAAAGGTGGCTTTCTTGGTGGCCATTACGTCTGCTAGGCGGGTGCCTGAGTCGGCAGCGTTGTCCTGTAGGTCTCCCTACTTGGTCCTTCATAGGGACAAGCGGCCCTGCGGCCTTCCCCTTCGTTTCTACCGAAGGTGGTTTCCTCTTTTCACATTAATGAGGATATTGTTCTCCCTTCATTATGTCCGCATCCGTCACATCCCAAGGAGATTGAGTTGCATTCTCTGGATGTCGTGAGGGCTTTGCGGGTGTATTTGGCGGCTACAGCTTCTTTTCGGAAGTCTGATGCGTTGTTTGTGCTGACAGAAAGCCCGCGCAAAGGATTGGCGGCCTCGTCGGCTACTGTTTCCCGTTGGATCAGGCAGGCCGTGACCCATGCGTATACTGTTCGGGGCAAAGTTCCCCCTTTTCCGGTCACGGCTCATTCCACCAGGGCATTTAGTACTTCCTGGGCTTTCAGACACCAGGCTTCCGTGTCCCAGGTGTGCAAGGCGGCTACTTGGGCCTCGGTGCACACTTTTGCTAAGTTTTACAAAGTTGATGTGTCAGCATCCGCGGATGCTGCTTTTGGCCATAAAGTTTTACAGGCTGCAGTGTAGGCGCGGCTGGCGCCTCCTGAGAGGATCCTGTTGGGTACAGTTTTTCTTGTTTACCCACCCCTCTTGAGTGACACTGCTTTGGGACATCCCCACTTGTCAATGAAGGGCTGCATCTGTCAGTGAACATAGGAGAAAATAGGATTTTATTAAGATCTTACCGTAAAATCCTTTTCTCTGAGTTCACTGACAGACGCAGCACCCACCCCTCTGTGTTGCGTTTGTACGGCTTGTTACGAACTGATATGCTATGCAGAGCAGGGGGGTTATATGCTGGAGTGAGGATGGCCCCCTGGGAGGGGCCAGCTTGCTTTTTTTCTATTTGCCTAGTCTACTCCTAGTAGGATGTGCATAAAACCCACTTGTCAATGAAGGGCTGCGTCTGTCACTGAACTCAGAGAAAAGGATTTTACGGTAAGTTAAAAAATCCTATTTTTCCCTCCCCGGTGTCATGTAACTCGTTAGTGTTACAGGGTCTCAGATGTGAATGGGGAACAGGTGTGTTAAATTTGGGGTTTTCACTCTCACACTGGTCACTGAAAGTTCAACATGGCACCTCATGGCAAAGAACTCTCTGAGGATCGGAAAAAAATAATTTTTGCTCTACATAAAGATGGCCTAAGCTATATTAAGATTGCCAAGACCCTGAAACTGAGCTGCAGCATGATGACCAAGACCATATAGCAGTTTAGCAAGACAGGTTCCACTTAGAACAGGCCTTGCCATGGTTGACCAAAGAAGTTGAGTGCACATGCTCAGCGTCATATCCAGAGGTGGTCTTTGGGAAATAGACGTATGAGTGCTGCCAGCATTGCTGCAGAGGTTGAAAGGGGTGGGGGGTCAGCCTGTCGGTGTTCAGACCATGCGCAGCACACTGTATCAAATTGGTCTGCATGGCTGTCATCCCAGAAGGAAGCCTCTTCTAAAGATGATGCGCAAGAAAGCTCGCAAACTGTTTGCTGAAGACAAGCAGACTATGGACACGGATTACTGGAACCATGTCCTGTCATCTGATGAGACCAAGATAAACTTATTTGATTCAGATGGTGTCAAGGGTGTATGGCGGCAACCAGATGAAGAGTACAAAGACAAGTGTGTCTTGCCTACAGTAAAGCATGGTGGTGGGAGTGTCATGGTCTGTGGCTACATGAGTGCTGCCGGCACTGGGGAGCTACAGTTCATTGAGGGAACCATGAATGCCAACATGTACTGTGGCATACTGAAGCAGAGCATGATCCCCTCCCTTCAGAGACTGGGCCTCAGGGCAGTATTCCTCCAAGATGGCCGCTGCCTTGCTAAAGGTTGAGGGTAAAGGTGATGGAATGGCCAAGCATGTCTCCAGACCTAAACCCTATTGAGCATCTGTGGGGCATCCTCAAACGGAAGGTGGAGGAGCGCAAGGTCTCGAACATCCACCAGCTCTGTGTTGTCATGTGGAGGAGTGGAAGAGGCAGATTGGCAGTGGTGGGAAAGTGTTGATTCTAATACTAGAGGATTAGCACAATATTTGGCATTGATTTTGGTGATTTATAATCAACACCATGGCACTTTTTATTTAAACTTTCGCATCTAGGGCACTATAATGTATATGGAAGTATTCTATGAGCACTATATGTGTTTTTATTTGGAATGCAAGTGATTTTACAATTGGAAGAGTGTCATTTTTTTTATTTTTTTGCCTGTCACTAGAATATAGGAGTACCATACAGTGTTTTGACATATAAGAGGTAATAGTCCTATTGTTTTTTTGGTAGGAACATTGCACTATTATTTGAAATTTTGTGATTGCATATTGGTGTTAGCAGCTCTAAGGTATTAACCTAGTTTTTGATATAGGCGAAGCACGGATAGATTTTGTTTTAATTTAGCTAAACGTATTCTCTTTTTAAATGCACTGGGACAAGGATGGGTCACATGCATTAAAGAAATTATGCACACAAAAAATATTTTAAAACAGTATTTTTTTTTATAAAAAAAAACAAGTTAATTGAAGCATACTGCAATAACTAGTATAAATGACAAACAACAATTTTCCAATAGTCATTAATTTTGCAGAATACATATACACCTGTATCAGCCGACCATATTTCATGAGCATAGTGCAATACATCTAGCAATCATTAACAATATTCCTTACAGTCTCCCACCTTTGTCTGAGGAGAATATTTGGTATAGCATCATATCTGTCACTCTCGTCATTGGAAAATATATGCTATTCTCTTGGACATAATAATTATTATTATATTATTCTTATTATACAGGATTTATATAGCGCCAACAGTTTGCGCAGTGCTTTAATAATAATGTATTTAACACAGGGTAGACCACAGTATTCAGAGGATTATGATCCTCCCATGTGTCTAGTTAGGAAGGGCAGGTTCCGGAGTTGGAGAACCATCTATCCCATATCTTGTCATATTTACGAGGGCATCCTCTATGTATGTAGATTAATTTTTTATAGGGTAGTACCATGTTTACCTCCCTGATCCAGTCTTTGACAGTTGGCAAGGCTGCCTGCATCCATTGTTTGGCTATTGTCTTTCTGGCCAAAAACAGTGTTTTTCCTTAATAAACGTTGCCATGTATATGTCCACACCACCGTCTGGTATCTGACCAAACAGACACAGTTTGGGTCTAGGGCAACTGGAGTGCCCATGTCGTCATGCAGGAATTTTATTATCTGGAGCCAATAGGTTTGCATCCGTGGGCATGACCATATAAGGTAATAGAAGGTGCCAGGTTCTGTTTGACACCGCAGGCAGAGTGGGCTTCTATTTGGTTGATACTTGGTCACCTGTATAGGTGTAAGATATGCTTTGTGTAGAATATATAGTTGCGACAGGCAATCTGACGCTCTAGGGGAGACTTGTTTAGCTCCCTCCAAAAAGTCATCACAGTCTTCATCTGTCAGCTGTCCCTTGTCCCCCTCCCACGTAGTTTTAGCGGCATATGCTATCCATGTGACACCCTGTACACGTATGGCCTGATATAGTGCGGAGATCAATTTGGAGGGGCCATCCCCTAGGACAGCCTTTCTCAACCTTTTCAACACCGAGGAACCCTTGAAATTATTCTCCAGTCTCGGGGAACCCCTGCTAAAAATTAGAAATCTACAACTCATGATACAATAGTGTGATGGTCAATGGGAAGAATGCTCCCTACACTTGTGATCAATAGGAAGAATTACCCCCTTACAGATAGCTAAAAAGATCGATGATGTCATTGGGAATTTATCTGAGAGGTAGAAATTGACCATTGCTTAAGGAACCCCTAGAAACCTCTGGAGGAACCCTAGGGTTCCACGGAACCCTGGTTGAGAAACCCTGCCCTAGGACTATTGAGAGTGGGTCTAGATCCTTCAACACGGGGTACCCAGCCTCAAACTGCTTGACAGGGCATGCCTTAGCTGTGGGAACCTGAAGAACATATGGTTAGGTAGATTATATTCCTCCTTTAGCCGTTGGAAGGGTTTGGGCCCTGGCGGGGTCAAGACCTGGGACAAATAGAGAATGGGGGATCTATCCATATTTTAGGATCCGGAATGGTGAGGAGTTCCGGCAGGTCCTTATTAAACCATAGAGGCATATGTGTGTGATGGGGCGAGGCATCTAGTTTTCTCATAATGTGGCTCCACACATACTGATGGTGTGAAGTCATATCCTTCGGGTGTCTGAAAAGGGGAGGATGGGAAGTGTTTCACAATATAACTTGTAGAGGGGTATAGGCCAGGTTATTGGGCCTCTGGCTGAGTAGAGCTTGATATCGGGAGAGGTCTGTATTTAAGTAGTGGTAGAAGTGGGATGCCCAGGACGCTAAATAATAATCTCGGAAGTCCGGCAAACCTAAATCACCCATATTAGTAGGATTATTCAGTGCCTGCCAGGGGAGTTTATGCCTACCTGATCCCCCACACAAATGAATTTAGTATAGTATCAACGGTTTTAAAGAATTTCATGGGCATGGGAAGCGGTGCATGCCACATCACATATAGCAGTTTGGGTTACAGGATCATTTTGAAAATGTTGACTCGTCCGACTATTCCCTAGGGCAGTTTTGCCCAAGTCTGAGTTTTCGTTTTTAACAAGGAATATAGGGGTTCAATATTGTGGAGGTTATAGTCAGCTAATAGTCTTGTGACCACTACTCCCAGGTACTTGACAGATGAATAATGTAACCAAATAGGCAGTGCAGCACTATAAAACCATACGTAAAAAGTCCTTATCAATGTTCATATTTAATCCACATCCTCATCATTAGAGTAAAAGAAAGTTCAAATAGCGTGCAGATG
This sequence comes from Glandirana rugosa, assembly GCA_018402905.1. Taxonomy (NCBI): domain Eukaryota; kingdom Metazoa; phylum Chordata; class Amphibia; order Anura; family Ranidae; genus Glandirana; species Glandirana rugosa. Next base: position 35,020 of record BLSH010362662.1, read on the forward strand.
TGAGGAAGATGGGAATCCCAGATAAGCAACCGAGTGCTCCCCTCCACCAAGTGGCAATATTTTGTGCTCACCTCCACGTCAGACCCCTGGGTTAGCAGTGGGTCAAACGCGCTGAAGAGACCAAGTCTCAATGGGACAGACTACTCCCGATCTCCACTCCTCTTATTGCATGCCCAGGACTGAATCTCTCAGTCACATCACATTCTTGTCTGCCCTCCGGAATATCTGTGCCAGTGCTGTTTGTCAATAGGCCGGACGGGAAGTGGTTAAGAATGTATCAGTTACTCTGCTCAGCTTGATCAGCGTCAAGCCGTTAAACAAATATAGAAAAAGGAGATTGATTATGTAGCTAATTTGCTTACCTACATCATTTTATATATTATATATATGTTCAAGGATTTAGAAAACGTATATTTGGTACACGGTTTTGATAAAAATAGTTCTGTGTTTATATTATAGACTAACAATTCTTAACATTCCATGCATTAAGGTGAAAAACCTTTTTTTGCTGCAGTGCCCACCCAGACCACCCCCCCCCCTTTTTCTTACCTGAGCCCATTCGTTCCAGCGCCATGCACGAGCCCAGCGGCTCCGGCCACTGGCTTTCAACTCATTGGAAAGATTGATAACAGCAGGGGCCATTGGCTCCTGCTGCCATGAATTTACTCCAGCGACGGGGGGGGGGGGGGATGGGGGCAGGGCTGAGTCCTGCTGTCTGGGTCAATGGACGCAGCAGCAGGACTCTGGAGCGCACCCGCATGGGTGCCCCCAGGGAAAGCGTCTTTCCATGGGGCACTTGATGAAGGGGAGGAGCCAGGAGCGCCAGCGGAGCACCCCAGAAGAGAGGGAGCGGAGCTGCTCTGCGCAAAACCCTGAAGGTGGCAGTGTTCATATGCAGGCTGAAAGTATTTTTTTTTTTTTACTCTTGTAGCCAAACTGGGATAACATCTATTTTATATTTGTTCTGTATTTCCATTCACATGGCATACACATAATAAATTCTAGTGAGGGTTTCTTACATTTGACTACAACACAAACTACATTTGAAAGCTTATTTTGTCAAAAAGTCTCCAGCCTGCATATAATTACTGAGTAAAAGCCCATTGTCAGTGGGGACAGGAATTGAGAGCCAAGAGCTGAAATTTAGAGCCATTAGCCGCGCAAAGTGTTGGAAAGACATCTATTAATGTATCCACAGGGCATCATGCTGGAGAACATTAAAATACAGATTAAGGAGACAAGAGATTGAAATACAGTATATTATCTTTAATCCAATGCTGCAAGATTTGGGAAACAAATTGTCATGGCATCACTGCTTCCTTCTGTTAGACTGTACATGTACGAGTGAGCAATGGGTTTTAGAAAACAGTTGATATTGCAACCAAGGAACACTTGGCTTGAATTTATGCAGGAGCTATTCAGAAAATGAGAATACCATCAACAATAGGAATTTAGCTAGTTGTCTGCCAGGTTCAGAATATGAATTCCAGTATGACATTCACAATGATTCTGCTGGTTGGCTGTCTCGAGTCAGTTTATATATACAAAAAGTTCATGTTTCAGAGTGCACCTTTAAGGCATGCTATTGCATTATGTAACTGAACTCTTTAAAATACATTGATGTGTGCATGCTTTGGAAATCTACTAAATTATAATTACGCTCATCATTTATTTGGTGTAATTTAATTTGCTTGCTTTCACAAGGACATTTTCCCTGTAAAGAAGCTGTAGGAGGTAAGAGTTGTCTCAGTTTGAGTTACTTTAGTAGTTTCCAAATTAGCCTGTCTGCTACTGCAGAGATTTAAAGGGCATGAGTCACAGTCTTCTTCATATCATAAGGAATATGTGTCTGTGGTATAATGAGCATATTAAATCTGGGAGAAGTCAAGCCTTCTGGTAAATGTTAGTAATTTAAAGGGTCCATGCATAAAAAAATGTAAATCGAACAGTATAATCTGCTGTACATACTTTGGGTAAAGTAAGCGAAAGCGTAAAAAAATTACCAGTATTCCTTATTCTGGCATCATATCCCTCCTTCACAGCTCTCTTTCTGCATTGTGGATAAAATAACTTCATAGTCTTTGTATGGTGGTTTTGTGATGTCAGCAGTCATCGTCTTTCCTCAACGTTGACTGATCCAGAAATTTTTGTGTTGAAAGTCTTGCAAGATGTCCAAATCTAAGATAGAGAAATTAAGTAGTGATCTTTCTTTGCTGTCTGAGCCTGTAACAAAAAAAAAAAAAAAAAACGTCCACAATAAACTGATCACATAGAATGCAGAGAATACTGTGGACCAGTCATTTTCCCTTGCCAATCTGGTATATACTCAGATACATTTAAATGGAATATTATTCACAGATCATTTTTTTTATTTTAATTCAAGCTTTATTTTTTATATTTCATTATTTTTATTGAAGAGATCTGACAATAACAAATACAGGTGATACTCGAAAAATTAGAATATTGTGCAAAAGTTCATTTATTTGAGTAATACAACTTAAAAGGTGAAACTATTATATGAGATAGACTCATTACTTGCAAAGCAAGATAGTCCAAGCCGTAATTTGTCATAATTGTGATGATTATGGCTTACAGCTCATGAAAACCGCAAATCCACAATCTCAGAAAATTAGAATATTGTGAAAAGGTGCAATATTCTAGGCTCAAAGTGTCCCACTCTAATCATCTAATTAAGCCATAACACCTGCAAAGGGTTCCTGAGCCTTTAAATGGTCTTTCAGTCTGGTTCAGTAGGAATTACAATCATGAGAAAGACTGCTGACCTGACAGTTGTGCAGAAAACCATAATTGACACCCTCCATAAGGAGGGAAAGCCTCAAAAGGTAATTGCAAAAGAAGTTGGATGTTCCCAAAGTGCTGTATCAAAGAACATTAATAGAAAGTTATGTGGAAGGAAAAGGTGCACAAGCAGCAGGGATGACCGCAGCCTGGAGAGGATTGTCAGGAAAAGGCCATTCAAAGGTGTTAGGGACTTTCACAAGGAGTGAACTGAGGCTGGAGTCAGTGCATCAAGAGCCACCACACACAGACAGATCCCGGACATGGGCTTCAAATGTCGTATTCCTCTTGTCAAGCTGCTCCTGAACAACAAACAACGTCAGAAGCGTCTTACCTGGGATAAAGAAAAACAGACCTGGTCTGTAACTCAGTGTTCCAAAGTCCTCTTTTCTGATGAGAGCAAATCTCATTTGGAAACCAAGGACCCAGAGTATGGAGGAAGAACGGAGAGGCACACACTGCAAGATGCTTGAAGTCCAGTGTGAAGTTTCCACAGTCTGTGTTGATTTGGGGAGCCATGTCATCTGCTGGTGTTTGTCCACTGTGCTTCATTAAGTCCAGGGTCCACGCAGCCGTCTACCAGAAGATTTTGGCGCACTTCATGCTGCCTTCCGCAGACGATCTCTATGGGGATGCTTACTTCATTTTCCAGCAGGACTTGGCACCTGCCCACACTGCCAAAAGCACCAAAACCTGGTTCAATGACCGTGGGATTACTGTGCTTGATTGGCCAGCAAACTCGCCTGAGCTGAACCCCATAGAGAATCTATGAGGCATTGCCAAGAGAAAGAAGAGAGACATGAGACCCAACAAATGCAGAAGAGCTGAGGCTGCTATTGAAGCATCTTGGTCTTCCACAACACCTCAGCAGTGCTTCCATGCCACGCCGCATTGAGGCAGTAATTGCTGCAAAAAGGACCCAAACCAAGTATTGAGTACATATGCATGCTTATACTTTTCAGAGGTCTGATATTGTTCTATGTACAATCCTTGTTTTATTGATTGCATGTAATATTCTAATTTTCTGAGATTGTGGATTTGGGGTTTTCATGAGCTGTAAGCCATAATCATCACAATTATGACAAATCATGGCTTGAACTGTCTTGCTTTGCATGTAATGAGTCTATCTCATATATTAGTTTCACCTTTTAAGTTGCATTACTGAAATAAATGAACTTTTGCACGATATTCTAATTTTTCGCGTATCGCCTTTATACCGTGTAAACAACAGTACATAAGTCCATTAAGTAAAAACAAACAAAGATAATATAGACCATTGTCAAAAAAACAAACCATAGCAATAGGATGTTCTCAGGTAAGTAGTCTGAGATTAAAAAGAATATTAATCATTATCAAAAGGTAGAAAAGATGGACCTGATCCACAAGGGACCAGGAACATAACAATATGCAGTAACTTGGATTTCAATCAGGTATTAACCACTTAACCGGGCGAATTGCGGCACTCTTCTCCTACATGTAAAAATATTCTTTTTTTTTTTTTTGCTAGAAAATTACTCAGAACCCCAAAGCATATATATATTTTTAGTAGAGACCCCGGGGAATAAAATGGCGGTCATTGCAACTTTCTTTGTCGCACGATATTTGCGCAGCAATTTTTCAAACGCAGTTTTTTGTTTGTTTTTTTTTTAAAAAAAAACACTTTCATGAAAAAAAAAAACAGTAAAGTTACCCCAATTTTTTGTATAATGTGACAGATGATGATACACCGAGTAAATGGATACCTCACATGTCATGCTTTAAAATTGCGCACACTTGCACAGGTTACCAGTTTAGAGATAGAGGAGGTCTAGTGCTAGAATTATTGCTCTCGCTCTAACGTTCGTGGTAATACCTCACATGTGTGGTTTGAACGTTGTGTACATATGCGGGCACGACCTACGTATGTGTTCGCTTCTGCGTGCAAGCACGTGGGGACACGGGCACTTAAATTTTTTTTTTATTTTATTTTTACACTTTCCCTTTAAAAAAAAAAAAAATATATATTTTGATCACTTTTGTTCCTATTACAAGGGATGTAAACATCCCTTGTAATAGGAATAGTGTGTGACAGGTCCTCTTTGTGGAGAGATGTGGGGTCTATAAGACCCACATCTCTCCTCCAGGCAGGAAAGGCTGAGATCGATAAAAAAAAATAAAGGATCTCAGGCCTTCCTGTCAAGTCCCCGGCATTGTTTACTTCCACCGGGCCGAACATGAGGTTATCGCACCCCGACCTCCAAAAGTCCTAGAGATTCCCGGGGACCATCTGTCCCTCGGAAATCTCTATGGCAACTTCCACCGGTGGTGGATTCCTCTGGTTTTCCTATCATGTGGATGAGCCTGGAGAAGCATTGGAGGGGGGCGCTATGATTGTTCTTACGGTGAAGGGAATCGCCGGCTGAAAAAAATGCTGCTGTGCATGCATCATCCGATATCCCCACTGAAAGGCAGGACGTCATATGACGGCCTACGGTGGGCAAGTGGTTAAGAGATACAGGAATAGATGCATTGTATAGGGAAATAGGGAGGGAGTAGTGGAGAAGGAATACCGGGAGAGCCCCCATATCCCTATACCTATCCCTGAGAATACCATTAAAAAACAGAAGCATAGAAGGCCCTAAAGACAACCTGGTAGCTTTATTTTTTTCAGTCTCATCTCTATGCAGACACATTGAGGCTGTGTTCACACCTATGCGAATTGGATGCGGCTTACACCGCATCCAATTTGCAGGACATTTAAAAACATTTTCATTTCAATGTGCCTGGTTCACATGAGTGCGTGGCATCAGCACTCCACATTGCACAGAAAACGTGTGTATTTTTTAGGCAGCGCTGTGTGAATTCCAGGCATATTCTCTTCAATGGGAACGCATCTGATTCGCAGATGTGTTCCGTTGTGAACAGGCATTCTCTTTTCTGGGTTTGGTGCTGTAATTTCATTAACTACACTACAGCAGGATTCACCTGAGTACAGCTGCCCCCAGGTGTCATCTGTTATTTGTTAGTTGATGCATATTTTCTGTGCATGTGATTTATTTACATTTATTTCAAGAACGAAGTGCTTTTCATTTTCTCTGTGGTGTTTAAAGGTTTATAAGTTTTTATTTGCATCATATCACCTATGCATTCACTGATTTAGTATTGTTTTAAGGGTAGGTGCTGATCCACATTTATCAGTTTACTAGTAGGAACACCCTGAGCGCAGCAGCCCCCTTGTTGCACATTGTTTTTGCCCATAATTTGCACAAAAATATTTTTCTCCTTTTTTCACATATATATACATATATATATATTTTTCACTTATTTGCATTTATCATTGAACAATCTGAGGGCCAATCAGATTGTTTTAAGGGTAGGCGCTGATCCACATTTATCAATTCTCTTTTCTGTTCGCAGGGAAAACAGAGCTGGAATTCGCACCGGACTGGTGTGAATCCAGCCTGAAAGAATTTACTTCCATATGTGTTAAAAAGTTACCTCTGATTAGACTGCATGCACAGGGGCCTTTTAAAATACTCCCGTCTGCGCTGGATCTTTCTGCCAGGGGTTGGCAGAAAATTCCTGCATAATGCTTGTTTTGGCACGTATTTACATGCATTTATGGCATTTACAGGTATACGGCATTTAGAAGCGTATGTGCGCAAACTCAATCTATTGGCTAGACTAGTGATTTATTCTAGCCACTAGAGCAGCAAGCATTATAGCTGTCTGTTAATATAGTGACATGAAAAAGTAGGTGTTCCCTTTGGCATTAAATGGGTTATAAAGGCTTAAAGGGTTTCTATCCTATTGCATTCTCTGCATTAAGATTAAAAAAAAAAAACCTGTGTTCAGCAGCCCCTCCCAATACTTACCTTGGCAGTCCGGGACTCTCCTTCCTGATTGGCTGAGACGCAGCAGCGGCGCCATTGTCTCCCGCTGCTTTCAATCAGCCAATCAGGAGAGAAGGGGGGGCAGGGCCGAACCGTGGCTCCATGTTTGAATGGACACACGGAGCCTTGGATCGGGTGCCCCCACAGCAAGCTGCTTGCTGTGGGGGCACTCAACAGAATGTAGGGGTCAGTAGTGCCGAAAGGGACCCTAAAAGAGAAGGTTCTGGTGCTGTTCTGTGCAAAACTATTTCACAGAGCAGGTAAGTATAACATGTTTGTTATTTTTAAATAAAAAACATAAGATTTTAGTATCACTTTAACTCGTTTTCTGCAGTAAATTGCCATAGATCTGATCCTCATGTTAAGGCTGGTACACACTGGCCGAATAGCAGCCGATATCGACTGGCTCAACAGAAACCGGCCACCATTTGATCAGTGTGTACAGCAGTTATGTAAAGAGGAATGGTCAAAAATTCCTCCTGATTGCTGTGCAGGTCTGATCCAGAGCCACCAAAGCGCTTGCTTGAATGAAGTCATTGCTGCTATTAACTCTGGAGGGATCACTTACTTTTTTCCTCCAGCACTGTGAATGTTTAATGGGTCCAATAAAGACACAACAAATTAGAATTGTTTGTGTGTTACAGCTTCAGCTTTTTCAATTAAGCTTTGAAAAAAAAACCTGGAAGCTGATTGGTTTCTATGCAGAGCTACACCAGACTTTGCACCCTTCAGTTTTAGTAAATCAACCCCATTGTTTATCTAATATTGAGACTAAAGCCTAGCACATACAGGCTGAATGTCGGCAGATTTTCTATTGAACATTTGGCCTGTGTGTGCGGCAGCCGTTCCTACCGTTTGGCCAATGGCTGAGAGCACTGACCGAAGTGTTCTGGCAGGGGTGGGGGGTTGTCCCCCTGTCAGAACACAATAGCACATCAGGGGAGGTCGCTTTACTAACATCGGATTGTTAGTACAGCAGCTCTGACCTGAGCTGTCAGTTTTTTTTTTTTTCAACCCACTGGATTGAACAAAAAAAAAATAGTAGTGTACTAGGCTTTAGATGAGAATCAGATCACATTTTTTGGCAAATTACAGCAGAAAAACAGGTGATTCTAATAGGGTCACATACTTTTTCTTGCCACTGTATATGCTAAATTTGTAAAAGATTTTATGTTACGGAATAGTTTAAAATGGTATTCAGAATGAACTTTTGACCATTACAATACATTGGTGAGCTAAGTTCAGCGAAGGAAGATGCCTGTGCGTGTTGTAACCATTCTAGGATCCCTATAACCTTCCTGAGAAACATTTGTTCCAGAAAAGAAAAATAAATATCATCTGGTATTTTTCACAAGCATATTTCACCAGAAACCTTTTCCATATTTTTGAGTTATTAAAAAACCTTCCTAATAAAGTAGGCTACAAATCCATATAAATCCTGGATGCACTTTAATGTTTATAACCACAGAGATTGAGTTGCTAGGCAAGATGATTGTATGCCACATTCACTAAACGTTTAAAGATGTCATTTGTCTTGTTTCTCTCCATCTACTGTAAATACTACCAGCAGCAACACTCCTGACCCATAACAGACTGACGGGGCACACTAGCAGTAAACTGACTCCTGGCTACCTGAGAGTAATTGATATAGTGTCTGTAATAACTTAGGGTTCACAAAAGCTTTTCTTGTCCATATAGCTTACTTCACAGTCTGAAGGAGCCATAGCCATGAAAAAAAAATGTGATTTCTTTTCATGTAATGTTAAAAAAATTACCGCTAAAAATAGCGCCTGAAAACCCATCCACCCCATTGTGAAAGCCTGAGTGCTTTCACACTGGGGCGGTGCGCTTGCGGGACGGTAACAAAAGTCCTGCAAGCCGCATCTTTTGAGGTGGGGGAGGAGCGGTGTGCCTTAACACCGCTTCAGAAGCGCTGCTAAACCGGCACTTTTAACCCCTTGTGGGGGGGGGGGTTAAAAGTGCATCACTGCCGCCCCAGTGACGGTGCCAAAGAGCCACAAATTAGCGGTGTTTTACCACTAACGCTTGGGCGGCACTGGTGTGAGAGAACTTACTGTATTCTTTAAAAAATAATAAACTCCAAGCAAAGAACTAATCACACAGTATGTGGGTATGTACCGAATTTTTCGCACCATAAGACGCACCTGACCATAAGACGCACCTAGGTTTTAGAGGAAGAAAACAAGAAAAAAAAATATTCTGAACCAAATGGTGTACTAAAATATTCACCAGTGCAGCCATATACCAGATCCATGAAATACAGTCATATACCAGATCCATGAAATACGGTCATATACCAGATCCATGAAATACAGTCATATACCAGATCCATGAAATACAGTCATATACCAGATCCATGAAATACAGCCATATACCAGACCCATGAAATATAGCACAATACAGATCCATGAAATACAGCCATATACCAGATCCATGAAATATAGCACAATACAGATCCATGAAATACAGCCACATACCAGATCCATGAAATACAGCCATATACCAGATCCATGAAATACAGCACAATACAGATCCATGAAATACAGCACATACCTGTGTCCATGAAATGCAGCCTAACAGAGCTGAGAGGGAGATTCATATCTCCCACCACCACGCGCTGTGATGATGTCATCACCCTGCGCATAGTGGAGCTCCACTCTGCAGCCAGATCCCATTCAGAAAGAAGCAGCTCCAGCCGCCGCAGTACTTCATTTGGCCACTGGGGCCGAACGAAGCCCCAGTGGCCAAATGAAGTACTGCGGCTGCTCTGTCTTCTCACTGTGTGAGATCAGAGCAGCGCTCTATGGTGTCCGGGAGCCCGCAGTGTAATGCGAGCTCCCGGCGGCGGCGGGGAAAAAAGTGCGTCTTATGGTGCGAAAAATACGGTATATGTATATTTTCTTAATGGTTTTACTTTGCAGTAGATTTGTAATGTTTTTAAAGCTAATTGACTGATCCAGGCTCCCCAGCCACACAGCATAGCCTGGACTGTGCTATTTGAACTGCCCACACTGTAGTTATGCAATAAAATGAAACTCATCTTCCAAAAGGAAATTAGTTCCACATCAACAGTCCCTCCCCCCCCCGCCAGCAGAATTGCATTTTTTCTCTTGTGCTATCCTTTTTTTTTTTTGTTAGCCCCACCCCCACCACCATTCCAGCCTAGGCCAGAATGACATGCACCTGGTTTTGCAGCCTCCTGGGATACTTACATCACATCTCCCAGGAGACTGCAGGATCATCACACTGAATGGGCAGGGGATTAGTCCGTCACATCATCAGAGCTGGCTGTGTACACCTTGAAGGAGCAGCCAGCTGAAGAGGACCAAGATGGCGTCACGGGACCCGCTGTCTGGCACCCGGTTCACAGCGGGTATTTGCTGTGCATGTATGTGCTCTGAAGAGCTCTACATGTAACTGGAAATAAATAACATGGGAGTGTGAATTTAGTACTACTTTAAATCCTGGCCAACCTGTAGTAAAGGAGCAGCATCAGATCATTTTATTCTCCCAACCTGTGTGTTGGAATCACAGCATTGTGTTGCGGTAAATGCTGACCTTTTGAAATCTCAGAAGCTGATCTCAAAGTCTAAATGCTCCCCTGCAAGGAATTATAAGAGATTGATCTCAAGACCGATTTAAGTACAAATATTACCAGTATGTAAAGATGTATAGATTTACACCTATATTTTTCTTGTTGACCATTGTCACTCAGACAGAAAGGGGCAATACATTTTAGAGTTATCATTACAGCAGGAGGCAAAAGAAAATTTTCAATTAGGGCAATGTTCTGGGGGCAGCTGTTTATGGAGATTACCTCTCACTTTCTGTTGCATCACCAATGCAGAAAGTGGGGGAACATTTCCCCAGCAAGACCTAGAAAACCAAGATTCAAACAATTAAACAAAAGCGCTTTGGCTGTACATACACTTTAACCACTTAAAGCAGACCTTCAGTCATTTTTTCAACTTTCCATCTATTAAATTCTCTGCCCGCTTCCTGTTTCTTGTCTGGTTATTAGCCTAGGCTTATGACATCATGCACAGCTCTCTCTCACACTCTTGTGAGTGTGGGGCTAGTCATAAGAGGGCCAATGAAAATTGCAGAGCTGGAGGGTGTGCCTCCTGTGTTAATATGTTAATCCAGGAAGTGAACAGGAAGCAGCTTCAGCTGTCCACAGTTAAAATGGCTGCAGCCAGACTTGGTGGAGGGAGATTTCTACAGCATATCTGACAAGCATAGAATCACATTATATATAAAATAATATGCAAAGTGGTTGGAGGGAAGCTTCAGAATAGCAAAGATGTTTTTTTACAATTTATATGAGCAGACTGCAGTTCCTCTTTTAACCACTTGCCGACCAGCCATCGTTGTTTGATGGCGGTAGGTTGACTCTATTGCACAAATTGCCGTAGCTGTACGGCTGTGCTTTAAGAGACCGGAAGGTGTCTGCCGGCCACCTGCGAATACTCCTCAGAGCCAGAACGGGGTTCTGTTGATGTAAAAAGTTGATGTAAAAAAACAGATCCCCATTCTGACAGGGAAGTGGCAAGAGATCTGCTATTCCCAGTGATCTGGAGCAGATTTCTCTCTCCACCCCCAGTCATTACATTCCCCTCCCAGTTAGAAACGCCTGGGAACACTTTGATCGCCCCCTTAGTGTTAACTCCTTCGCTGCCAATGACATTTATACAGTAATCGGTGGCAATTTTTAGCTCTGATCGCTGTATAAATGTCATTGGTCCCAAAAAAGTGTCAAAAATGTCTTATCTGTCTGCGGCAAAATCGCAGATCACTGCCATTACTAGTAAAAAATAAATAAATAATAAAAATGCCATAAATCTATTCCCATAGTTTGTAAACGCGATAACTTTTGCGCAACCCAATCAATATACGCCTATTGCTATTTTTTTTTTTTTTTACCAGAAATATGTAAAGAATACATGTCGGCCTAAACTGAGGAATTTTCAAAATTGTCGCTCTTTGTTTATAGCACAAAAAATAAAAACCACAGAGGTGATCAAATACCACCAAATAAAGCTCTATTTGTGGGGAAAAAAGGACGTCAATTTTGTTTGGGTACAATGTTGCGCGACCGCGCAATTGTCAGTTAAAACGACGCAGTGCTGTATCGCAAAAAGTAATGCATAGAAACCTAAATCTGGAAATACACAGAATCATCGAGGCTGATTTACTTAACCACTTCAGCCCCGGAAGGATTTCCCACATTAGGACCAGAGCACTTCTTGTGATTCGGCACTGCGCCGCTTTAACTGACAATTGTGCAGTTGTGCGACGTTTTACACAAATGAAATTGACGTCCTTTTTTTCCCTCAAATAGAGCTTTCTTTTGGTGGTATTTGATCACCTCTGCGTCATTTCTGATCACCGCTATAAACAAAAAAAGAGCGACAATTTTGAAAAAAAAAAAAAAACAATATTTTTAACTTTTTGCTATATTACATAGCCAAAAAAAAAAAAATGAATTTATTCATCAGTTTTGGCCAATATATATTCTTCTACATATTTTTGATTTAAAAAAAATCACAATCGGCGTATATTGATTGGTTTGCACAAAAGTTGACGCGTTACCAACCATGAGAATTAATTTATGATGTTTTTACTTTTAGTTTTATTTTACTAGTAATGGCGGCGATCTGTGACTTTTAGCAGGACTGTGACATTGCGGCAGATGTGGGACAATTTTGACACTTTTTTGGGACCATTGACATTGATACAGCGATCAGATCTAAAAAAAAAAAAAAACACACTGATTACTGTATAAATGGCACTGGCAGCGAGAGGGTTAACCTGCAGGGGGCAATGAAGGGGTTAACTGTTCCCTAGGCTTGTTCTAACTGTGTGGGGGCTGGGCTGCCAGGGGCATGAGAGATCTAACTGATCCCGATGACAGGGATCAGTAGATCTGTCATGCCGATGTAAACACGGCAGTTCCCCGTTCTTCTCGTGTAGTAAGCGATCGCGGATCACCGGCAGACATTGAGTCCGCTCGACCCGCTGCCACAGTGAGGAAGTGCGCGTCGGGTACGAGAGTGCGCCTGCGGAGCGCGCTCGCCCCGTAGCCGCGCCTGCGCGAATCGCCGTTTATAGACGGCGGTTCGCGTTATGCTGCCACTCTGCAGCAGTAAATGTACACGAGCCGGTCGTTAACTGGTTAAAGCAGCCTTTTTCAACCAGGGTGCCTTGGCATAATGCCTAAAAAATTGTATACAAGCCAGCAGGGGAATGAAGCCTGCCGTTTAGTTACACAAAGCCACGGGTTTTCATTATGCCACATTATGAATTTCTAGGCACTGGCATCCTAACAACCAATGACGTCATTAGTTAATAAGGAGGATGTCTGTTGCCTTGTTTGACCTTCCCCTGCCCCTCTCCCGCAGCACTGGGGTGACATTAGCTGACTGATGGAGAGAAATTGAGGGCGAAGAGAAACATTCGTATACTAGTCAGTACTTGTGTGCAAAAGTGTATTTTGTTTTGGAAGAATATATCACCTATTACATTGGGTGTCCTATGTGTGGATGTTGCTGCATTATGTAAAGCTATTAGAATAGGTTTTTACACTTTGGAATGGGGTGCCTCAAGACTGTCCATCATTTTAAAGGATGCCTTGACTGAAAAAGGGTTGAGAAACACTGACTTAAAGTATAACTAAAGGTAAAACTGTTTTTTTGATGTTTTGGATAGAATGGAGAAGGATTAGACCCCCTGTCATGTTTTTATTGCTGTCTGTGTCCCCGTTGGGAATTTTGACCTTTTATATTTGTCCTATTTACCACTATCATTGAAAGTGAAAGAAAATCCCAAATTTTGGGTTGTCCTTAGAAAAGTAATAAAGGGGAAATCTTCCAAAGGGGACACTAGTACTGGTGACTTGGGGGGCAAGGGATTCTTTTTTTTCCAATACTTTATTTATTTCCAGCACAGTGGGACAAAGAAATACCGCAGGTTTTACATTTGATGAGATACATATACTGGTTGAGAAACTTACATTTGTACATTAGTGCATTAAAACAGCGAATACAAGGAATTTCTCTAAGGTATCGTAAGTCAAACATTGTCAGTTCCATTTTCGTCCTTCCATCCAGATATGGAACGAGGATTGTCCCTCCTACACTGGTGTTATCAAATAGACAAAAAACAAACCAAAAATTGCAAAACAATCCAAAAATTCCAAAAAAAAAAAAAAAAAAAAAAAAAAAAAAGGGGAGAAGAAGATGAGCAGGCAAGAATAGAAGTGGGAAAGGAGAAGGGAGGAGGGGAGAGGTAGAGATATATAAGGGGCCAGGCCCCGCCTCCTCTTCGGCCCGCACCCTCGCTGTAGGGCTCACTTTACATAATTCCTAAGGGGATCAACCCAGCAGTTCTCTGTATTCATCGGAATAGACAAACTCATGCCAGTAGTGCCATTTCTTAAGGAAGCACTCCCTGGTACCCCTCTCCGTAGACATCAAGTCTTCCATTCTGTTTACCTCCGCAACCTTCCCCAGCCACATAGCGATTGAGGGGGCCTGCGTCTGTTTCCAGAGATGAGGGATACAGCTCCTGGCTGCAGTGACCAGGGTTGGTAGGATCGACTTCCTATACGACTTGCTAGGGAAGTTATGGTGATGGATCAGGAACAACGCAGGATCCATGGTCAACTCATGGTCCCTGAATTTTTGAGAGATTTTCAGGACCTGAGTCCAGTATGGCTGCAGCAGCCTGCAGGACCAAAAAACGTGGAGTAGTGAGCCCGGTTCTTCCCCACACCTCCAGCAGGTATCCGAACACTGTGGATACATTTGGTGAAGCCTCGTTGGTGTGTGATACCAGCGTGTCAAAATTTTAAAATTAGCCTCCTGGTGAGACGAACAGCAAGAAGTTTTATGGGCAAAGAGGAGAACTCTGTCCGCCTTTCTATCAGAGAGGTCAATGCCCAACTCCTCCTCCCATTTCACCAAAAATGGTAGTTTGAAAGCTCTTGGGGGAGCCAACAAAAGGTTGTAAGTCTGGGAGACTGTGTGGCGTGTAGGTGATTTATCATCACATAGCAGTTCAAAGGGAGTAAGTTGTCTGCCAAAGAGCGCCGGAGAGGGTAGAGACCTTAGAAAGTGCGTCAGTTGGACTTTTTGCCACAACGAGAGGCTAGACAGTCTTTGTTCTTCCATTATGCTCTGTCTGGTGATCCATGCCCCGTTGAGGATAAAGTGTCTGGCCGGTGACATACTTGTCTCTTTAAGAGCGGAAACTATGGATTCGTGCCACCCGGGTCAAATTCGGGATTGCCCACTATGGGGGTAAGTGGTGAGGGGCACGGAGCGATCTCTGAGGAGCGAAATAGTTTCGAACATTGATACCAAGTTTCTCCCACCGTGGGATGGTCCATTGCACCCGCTGTCCTACCACGGATACACCACGGTAATGTGTCCAACGGGAGGTTGGTAAGCGCCTGTTCGATCCCCACCCACTGTTTGAGGGCTCCGTGTTTGCACCAGTCGAGTGCCCTGGCGAGGTGGCAAGCCACCATGTATAGACGCACGTCTGGTAGCGCAATGCCTCCCACCAGTTTCGGCAAGCGTAAGAGTGATTGGGCGACCCTAGGTGGCTTCTGCTGCCATAAAAATTCCCCAAAGGTCCTGGTAATAGACTGGAGGAAAGAGCCAGGGATATGGATCGGAAGCGCCTGTAACACGTACAGGATCCTGGGCATTACATTCATCTTAAGTATGCTGCATCTTCCGAACCAAGAGAACAGGCCCATTGTCCATTTCCCGAGATCCTTTTTGATTGCCGCCAGCAAGGGAGGAAAGTTCAATTTGAAAATGTCAGCTATGGTATTTGGAAGCTTAATCCCCAAATATTTAATATAGGACGTTGCCCATTTAAAAGGGAAATCAGCCTTCAGAAGAGATAGCAATCTTGGGGGCAGTGATACACCCAACGCCTCTGACTTCTGACAGTTGACCTTAAACGAGGAAAGAGAACTGTAAGTCCGAAGTTCTGTCAGTAAGTTTGGTAGCGAAATCAGGGGTTTTGTCAAGAAGAACAGCAGGTCGTCTGCGTAAGCTGCTATTTTAGGGCATAACCCGGATTTCACATTCACTCCGGAGATGTCTGGGTTATCTCTCACTCTTCGTAACAGTGGTTCCAGAGTCCGTATAAAGATCAATGGCGACAGGGGGCAACCCTGTCGAGTCCCATTCGTAATCTGGAATGCTGTTGATAGCAATCCGTTTACCTTGACCTGGGCGGTTGGATGAGAGTATGTGGCTCCGATCCAGTGCATCATCCTCTGACCCAGGCCAATATGTCGCAAGGTCTCGAACAGGAAAGGCCAGCTGACCCTGTCGAAGGCCTTTTCAGCGTCCGTCGACAGGATCAGCATAGGGACACCACGGGACGGAGCCGTGTGAATAAGGCTAATGGCCTTGGCCGTGTTGTCCCTTGCCTCCCTGGAAGGCACGAAACCAACCTGGTCTGAATGTATCAGTTGCAGTATCCTCTCCAACAACCGATTGGCCAGAATTTTTGTGAACAGTTTAAGGTCCACATTAAGAAGGGAGATGGGACGATAGCTTTGGCATTGAAGAGGGTCTTTCCCCTCCTTCGCTATCACCGTTATATGGGCTCTCAAAGTGTCTATCGGGAGGCCCGTCCCGGTCCCCGCTGCGTTATACGCTGCCAGGAAGTGAGGTGCCAGGATGCCCTCAAAGAGTTTGTAATACACAAGAGTATATCCATCCGGTCCAGGTGCTTTACCTGGTTTCGTCTGGGATATTGCAAGAGTCAGTTCCTCAGCTGTGATCGGGGTCTCGAGATCCGCCAGGTCTTCCTCCCTCAGCGTGGGAAGGCCTGATTGGGCTATGTATTCTTTTATAGCTGTCGTCTTGGGCCCACCACTCTCCTCATGGTTCTCGGATGACAGATTGTACAGCATAGTGTAGTATTTCTGAAAGATATCAGCAATATCTTCTGTTTTGTGTCGTTTTTGTTGTCTATCGTCCATCAGCGCCTGTATGAACGAACCTGCCCGCTGATCCCGTAAGGCTCATGCCAATATTTTGCCACTCTTATTGCTAAACTCATAGAAGGATTTCCTACATTTCGCAATGTATTCCTTTGCTCTGGTGAGGGTCAGAGAGCGCAGCTGTTGTGTAAGCAAAGTCAACTCTGCCAGGGTCTGCTTCGCCAAACTCTCCTTATGAGCCCTCTCCAGGGTTCCAATTTTTTTGAGCAGATCTTCCTGCTGTTTCATCCTCTCTCTTTTGATGCGTGTGCCCAATCTGATCAGGACCCCCCTGGTATAGGCCTTGTGAGCCTCCCACACAATCTCCGGTCCGCTGTCGGGGCCTGTATTTTCTGAGAAGAACACACGAAGTTCTCTCATGACCTCAGCCTTAACTTCAGGGTTTTGTAGGAGGGAATCGTTAAGCTTTCAGGACCAAGATCTTGGGGTTGGAGATAGAAGATCCACCTCCACCATGACCGGAGCATGGTCAGAGACCGTAATATTGCCAATAGAGGCCGATAGCACCCTTGAAAGTAGGGGCTGGGGGATCAATAGTAGGTCGATCCTGGAATAGGAATCATGGGGGTGAGAATAGAATGTATAGTCTCGTGCCTCAGGGTGGAGAGCCCTCCAAACGTCCACCAAGTGGAAAGCATGGAATGATTTTTTAAGCCTTTTCAATTTAGCGTAAGAGACCTGAGAAGTTCGACTGGAATTATCTAGTATCGGGTCCATTGTAAAATTCAAGTCTCCTCCAATAATGACATCCCCTTCCGCAAATTCTCCAAGCTTGGAAAAGATAGGTTCCACAAAGTTGATATGATTTGAATTAGGGAGGTATAGATTGACCAGGGTCACTACGCGGGTCCCGATCATGCCCTTCACAAAGAGCGCCCTGCCTTCTGCGTCTGCCCACTGATCACTCAACACCCATTGGGTTCTATGGTGCAATAGGATACTGACCCCACAAGACTTG
The DNA here is from genome assembly GCA_018402905.1 of Glandirana rugosa. Lineage (NCBI taxonomy): Eukaryota > Metazoa > Chordata > Amphibia > Anura > Ranidae > Glandirana > Glandirana rugosa. The sequence continues at coordinate 52,700 of BLSH010362662.1, forward strand.
GAATTCGACGAGCAGCCATGATATGACGTAGGGAAGGTGCGGTTGCAAAGTTTGGGTCTTTTATCGGAACGGAAGTGTGTCTCTTGGAGGAAGCAAATACTGGCTCTTAGGCGTTTCAAGTCTGCAAGCACCATGGAGCGCTTCTCCGGAGAATTCAGGCCTTTTGTGTTTAAGGAAAGGAGACGAACTGGTTCCCCACAGGCGTGGGTTAACCCCGTCGTTGTCGACATGGTGCCGCGGGCCAAAGACGGGAAGGGGGGGAAAGGAAATATAAGAAACTAAAAATGGGACTAGGGAAAAAAAAAAAAAAAAACACCCCGGAGTTACCGGGACTATTACGCTACACGCGTAGATGAGACAACGTCTCAGAACACCCAGACGAGCTGACGGGAGAAGAAAAAAAAAAAAAAAATTCCAAAAATTTAAAAGTAAAAGTCCCCCTTTCTGGGGGTCAGCAGGTCAATGGGGTGTAACCCTATGTGAGGAAGAGGTAGGCCACAACGGGAAGCCTCAGCTCCCCCTCCCAGCCGAGGGAGTCACGTAACATAAACACATTATAATGAGCAGAGCGCATGTCAAACCAATGAACTTTCAAACTTATAACCAGGATCAGTACATTATAAAATCCTCATAATTGTTATCCTGTCTAAATTCCCCCCCGGACTCTACCAATCCCATAATAGCAGACCCTGAGAATTGGAAAGATGGACCTCAGTGCCACTCACTAAACAATGCTCTCTAGATTCTGAATTCTTCTCTGCCGAGGAACCCACGAGGTCCCGGGGGGGGGGGGGGGGAGGCCGAAAAGTAGATGCGCACATCGCATTATCAGGGCCATTGAGGCCCCACAAAAAAAAAAAAAAAAA
>BLSH010362662.1:67393-91779 GCA_018402905.1 Glandirana rugosa
AGTCTGCCTGTAAAGTGGTGCATCTGTGTGTTGTATACAACATACTGCAGCAATAATGACATTGAAAAAAGAAAAAATGTAATTTAAACTAGCTCGCTGCTGTAATGCATTGCCAGCTCCTGGCAATATAGATTTATTAAAAAAATGGAAAAAAAAAACGTGGTCCCCCTCCCCCAGTCCATACCAGACCCTTATCCGAGTATGCAGCCTGTCCTGAACCATACCAGGCCACATGTCCTCAACATGGGGAGAGTGCATGTGGATGGGGACAAGGGCCTCTTCCCGGCAACCCTGGCCGGTGGTTGTCGGGGTCTGCGGTTGGGGGGCTTATCGGAATCTGGAAGCCCCCTTTACAAGACAGCTCTTATATAGGCAAGGGCGCGGCCACCACGTGACGACATAGGGGGCGGGGACACCCGGTGATCTACCTGGTGTCCCCACCCTTGCTTGTATAAGAGCTGTCAAACCGAAGACAGCCCAGTCGGCGGGTAGCCTCTGAACGAGGCGGATGCGTGTTTCATTTTTTTCTTATTTTTCGGGTCCGTCAGGCGACGTGATTGATGATGGATTGTCAAAAACTGTCAAATAAAAAACAAGCTTAGGCGCACTGCAGCACAGAGGGAGTAAGCCAGGGCAGCAATTAGCAAGTCAAATACAGGTGTATTAGAGTCTCTGAATCAGTCTCTGGGAACAACTGCTGAGGAAGACGGCTGCAGGCTCAATGGAGAGCTAGAAGGACACTCTGCGGATACACAAGCCAAAGAAAAGAGAGCAATGCCATCTAAGTGCTATTCAGGGTACATTTATTGCAGGCAATACATTTAACGCTCACAGGATTAAAAGGAATAAGCGCTTGGTCTCAGTAAAAGTTTCATCCGCTCTGTAGGGAGGATGAGCTGCGGCTGATGATTGAGTCCCTGTGGTCACGGCTATGCTGGTGGCTCCCAGCACTTCCAAGTCCGTGGGTGCACATCTGATGGCTGAGCTCATTGGCTGAAGGAGCACGAATGCTCCAAATGCACGCACCTTCCCGCTCCATCTGACTTCCGGAAGTGACGTCGGCGGCTTCCCCTGAATACACCCGCGAACTTGGAAGTGCTGGGATCCAGCATAACCGATGGGCACTGATAGGTGGCACTGATGGTCACTGATGGGCAGCACTGGTGGTCACTGATGGGCAGCACTGGTGGTCACTGATGGGCAGCACTGGTGGTCACTGATGGGCAGCACTGGTGGTCACTGATGGGCAGCACTGATGGACACTGGTATGATGCACTAATGGTCACTGATATGATGCACTGATTGGCATTAAAGGGGCTGCACTGATCATCAGGGCACTGATGATCAGTGCCCTGATTATTAGTATAAATGTCCCGTGTCACAGGATAGCTGGTTATCGGCTTTACTTTCCTTGCGCTGTGACAGAGGAAACAGAGCACACTGACTGTCACCGCTCTGTGCTCAGAGCAGACCTGAGAACTGAGTGATTATCTTTCTTGTGGATCTGGCTTTGGGGACAGCTCCACCCAGGTGAGTATGAATGCTTTTTTTTTTTTTTTTTTTAAATACCGCACGTCTCTTTTAAATGTTAAGTTCAGTTTTCTCTTGTTTTAAATTCCAATAATGCTATTTTGAGAATGATACTTTTGCTCATGATGATCGCAATTTTTATGTAATAAGCTATGTCAAGGATGACATGAGTATATGATGGCCTGTACCTAACATGCTGCATACGTGAGATCTGATGCTCTGTGTACAAAACTCCCTCTAGTGGCTCAATGTGTTTCTGTGCATTGCAACTTCAGCAAAATCTTGAGGAGCTGTTACCGTTTATTACTTTAAAAATTAACTTAAGCAGTTATGCTTTGAGGTGCTCCTACACACTGAAATGTTAATGTGCATTTGTAATTAACAACAGCAGAATTACACTAGGAAAGGCTGGTGATAAATAAGAACCATCAGAAACTTAAAATGAAGCCTAAAATGTAGTTAGGACCTGCAGCGGTCAGTCCATGGTTTTCTAATTTTTGGCCAACCCTTAAACTTAAAGTAATCTAAAACCGGTAAAAAATGTCCAAATTGGAATTTAAAGCAACTAGCAGGCACATCTAGATGCCCACCTACCTCTGCTGCTCTGTAGAATGCCTTGGAGTCCCAAAAGCTGGAGTACTATGTTAAGAAAGTTATCCACCAAGGTTTCTGGTTACTGGCCCCGCCTCCACCAACCTATATGCCTGATTATTGATAAAGTAGACTCAGCATCATGCATATTTTTTTGCATATGTAGCATATAGTTATTTATTACCGCTAAGGCCTCATACACACGGACGTTTTTACAGCCGTGTTTTTGAGCTTTTTTTACAGCTTAAAAACGCCTCTCCATGTTATTCAATGGCCTCATACACACACCCGTTTTTGAGCTGTAAGTGGCACAGGCGTTTTTAAGCTCCAAAAAAACCCCACGACCAGCGTGTTCTGAGGCTCCAGCACTAGTGCTGTAAAACCGCTGATGCCGGCAAAAGCTCAAAAATGCGGCACAACGTTGTATACAGAGCGTTAAGCCTCGTCAGACGTTTCTTTGCCTCTATTGGTTCCCTATGGAAGCCAGTTGATTTGAATAGAAGTTGCACGAGAAGTGGGATCATGATGATCCGACTTGCGGTGCGTCTTGTGTGCTGAGGATCTTGAAGGGGAATCCCCCCGCCACGATGAAAAAAAAAATATGGTGTGGGTTTCTTCCCCTCCCCAAGAGACACAAGATGGTGTGGGTTTCTTCCCCTCCCCAAGAGACACAAGACTCTTCAGTCTTGTATGGATTTTAAAATCCATACCAGACCCTTATCCGCGCACACAGCCAAGCAGGTCAGGAAAGGGGGGGTGAGCAAGCGCTCCCCCCTCTCGGACCATATCAGGCCACATGCCCTCAACTTGGGGGGGGTGGGTGCTTTGTGACAGGGAGGGCTTGCACCCCCACCCCAAAGCACATTTTCCCCATGTTGATGAGGACAAGGGCCTGTTCCCGACGACCCTGGCCGGTGGTTGTGGGGGTCTGCAGGCGGGGGCTTATCGGAATCTGAAAGCCCCCTTTCACAAGGGGGCCCCCAGATCCCAGCCCCACACGCTATATGAATGAGTATGGGGTACATTGTACCCCAACCCGTTCACCTAAAAAAAAGTGTCAAAAATAAACACACTACATAGGTTTTTAAAGTATTTTATTAAGGCAGCTCCGTCGTCTCTTCCGATTTCTTCTCCCCCCTCTCTCTCTTCTCCGGCGATGTCTTCTACTGCTGCCTGTTCTTCTGCTCTCTGCACCCTCTTCTGCCGGGTCTTCTCTCTCCGCTGTCTTCGCACTCTTTTGCTGGGTCTTCTCGGCTGACATCTCCCTGTTTTTCTTCCGATGTTGACTTAACGCGATCTTCCGGTCTAATGCTGGGTCTGCCGTGTGCAATGAATTATATTGGCATGGGGTGGGGCCACCAGCTGATGTCACCCAGAGACCCCGCCCCTTGTGACATCACCGCCGGGGGCATGATGAGGCGGTGATGTCACAAGGGGCGGGACATTCGGATGACCTCAGCGGGTGGCCCCGCCCCATACCAATATAAGTCATTGAACAGGGCGGACCCAGCATTACACCAGGAAATCCAGCTAACATTGGAAGAAGAACAGAGGGAGAAGACCCGGCAAAAAAGCAAGAAGACAAAGGAGAGAGAAGACCTGGCAGAAGAGGGAAAAGACAGCGCAGAGAGGAGAAGAACCGGCAGAGGGAGAAGACATCGCCAGAGAGGGGAGAAGAGATCAGAAGAGATGCCGGAGCTGCCTTAATAAAATACTTTAAAAACCTGTGTAGTGTGTGAGTACAATGTACCCCATACTCATTCAGATAGGGTGGGGGGGGGGCCGGAATCTGGGGGCTCTCTTGTTAAAGGGGGCTTCCAGATTCCCATAAGCCCCTGCCCACAGACCCCGACAGTCACTTCCCAGGGTTTTTGGGAAGAGGCCCTTGTCCTCCTGAACATGGGGACAAGGTGCTTTGGGGTGGGGGGGGCGCAGGGCCCCTCTGCCCCAAAGCACCCATCCCCCCATGTTGAGGGCATGTGGCCTGCTATGGTTCGTTGGGAGCTCACTCTTCCCCCTCCCCCTTTCCTGACCTGCCGGGCTGCGTGCTTGGATAAGGGTCTGGTATGGATTTTGGGGGGACCCCATACCTTTCTTTTTTTGGCGTGTCTGGTATCTCTTTTTTTCATTTTGGCTGGGATTTTCCTTTCAAGATCCTCAGCACACACTTCACACCGCAAATCAGATCATCATGATCAGACTTCTGTTGCGACTTCTATTCAAATCAATGGGCTCTCATAGGGAACCATTGATTTTGAATAGAGGCAGAGAAACGTGGCTAAAAGCTAGCGCATTGATACCAATGCATAACGCTGATAAAATTGCGTTTTTAACTTTTTTCCTGGCGTCAGTACTAGCTTTACTGCTAGATTTTTTTTTTTATAACGCCGTGTGTGAGGTGTTACATTGTTTCTCTTACTTACTGTCATGATAATGTCTTTATCATTTATCTTTTTTTTTTTCTGTGGAAATTAGGTGCCATCTTTGTTCAGACGCTTTCCAGAGTTAGGATTTATTTTCAGGACTGAAGTTCTAGCTTAGAGATGACCGAAACATAGAAATCCAGGTGCAGTTCTTGGCAGTGCCTCCAAATATCTGGTACAGAATCACCCCCTTTCTGGAGGCTCTCACTATCATGTGTAACAAAGTTACAATGTTGTTTTCGGAAGAGACTGAGGAAATGCTTTTGCAGCAGCCGATGATGTAATCTCAACAAAAGTCTGTGAACTGAAGCTTTGGGATGTTTTTTTTCGTAATAAGCTTTTTGGAAAAAATATACTTTATACTGTATATTGTGACTCCTCAGAAATGTAGATTTGAAAAGGAGGTGAAGGGTCCACTTGTAAAACTTTTTAAGGAGAAAAGACTGAAGCTTGTGAAGGTGTAAAGGAAATAGGAGTAAAGTTTATGAAAGTTATGCATGAGTAATTCTTATGAAAGGTGGAGATGTAGACAGTGACCAAGAAGCTTGGATGGTAATTGCCTTATTTTATTGCTCCTTGTTTGGAGTGTCAGGACAGGAGAGTCAAATAGCCTGGCAATGTATTTACAGTAGAAGCCACTTCCGTTTTTCTTTTCTCCTACAATCATCTTGGTGTCAGTAAGAAGGAACTTTGGCAACACCATTTGGTAAGTGATGTGAGTATGGGCAGCCCTGGAGGTTTTTTTTTTTAGCTTCACCTACTGTAGGCTGGACACCATTCTTAACCACTTCAATACCGGGCACTTAGAACACTTCCCGTCCAGACCAATTTTCAGCTTTCAGTGCTGTTGCGATTTGAATGAGAATTGCGCGGTCGTGCGACGCTGTACCCAAACAAAGTTTTTATCATTTTGTTCCCACAAATAGAGCTTTCTTTTGGTGGTATTTGATCACCCCTACAGTTTTTATTTTTTGCGCTATAAAAAAAAAAAGACCGAAAATTTTGAAAAAAACAAACATTTTTCTTTGTTTCTGTTACAAAAGTTTGTATAAAGTACATTTTCTCCTTCACTGACGGGCACTGATGTGGCTACACTAATGGGCACTGATGAGGCTACACTGACGGGCACTGATGAGGCAGTACAGATTGGCACTGATGAGGTGGCACTGATAAGGTTGCACTGATGATGGGGCACATATGCAGCACTGATGGGCAGCACTGACAAGCAACACTGACGGGCACTGATACGTGGCACTGACAAGCAACACTGACAGGCACTGATATGTGGCACTGATATGCGGCACTGATGGACACTCATAGGCGGCACTGATAAGTGGCACTGGGCACTAATGGGCACTGATAGGTGGCACAGATGGGCACTTTTAGGTGGCTTAGGTGGGCACTGATAGGTAGCACAGGTGAGCACTGATAGGTGGGCACTTATAGGTGGCAGTGGTGGGCACTGGTGCAACAAGCACTGTTAGGGATGGCACTGGCAGGCATCATACATGGGCACAGTGCCATCCCTACAGTGCACAATATTGCCCTTACCTGGCGGCCTCTGTGATGCTTCTCTGGTGGTCCTGGGCGGCCTCTGTGATCCTTCCCTGGTGGTCCTGGGCGGCCTCTTTGTGTTGTCCGGGGGGGGGCTCCCTGGTGGTCCTGGGCAGGCTCCCTGGTGGTCCAGTGGGGTGATCCTGAGGGTGGCTGCGCTGATAAATGTTCAGCGCAGCCCCCCCCCCCCTGTCAGGAGAGCAGCCGATCGGCTCTCCACTGCTCAGGTCTGCAGACCTGAGCAGAGGAAAAGCCGATAAATGGCTCTTCCTATTTACACTGTGATTAGCCGTGATTGGTCACGGCTGATCACATGGTAAAAGGCTTCGGATCGAAGCCCTTTACCTCGATCAGTAATGCGGTGGGTCAGACTGACCCACGGCACCAGCGATCGCGGATTATCCTGAGAACGTCAATAGAGGATAATGAACCACCCGCCCGGACGTCATTTGTCTATGCGCCGGGCGGGAAGTGGTTAAAGAGTTAAATAATGGTGAGAAGGGAGTTATTTAGTCACATGACCAGGGCTCAAAATTTCAAGTCCTGAATTACTAGTCAGGCCTTAAGGCTTACTCGCTACCAGTTGCCCCAGCCAACCCCTACCGTGCCCCGCCCCTAAACACGCCCTCATAAATTATCTCATGAAGTAACACTTAAATGTTTTATGCAGAATTAGGTTACAAAAATAATTAACAACCACTTTATCAGTGCCTATCAGTGCAGCCTCGCCAGTGCTCATCAGCATAGCCTCATCAGTGCCCATCAATGCAGGCTCACCTGTGCCCACCAATGCAGCATGACCAGTGCCCACCAATGCAGCATGACCTGTGCCCACCAATGCAGCATGGCCTGTGCCTGTTAGTGCAGCCTCACCTGTGCCCACTAATACTGCATGACCTGTGCCCATAAATGCAGCGTGACCTGTGCCCATCAATGCAGCATGACCTGTGCCCATCAATGCAGCCTGACCAGTGCAAATCAATGCAGCCTCACCTGTGCCCATCAATTCAGCCTCACCTGTGCCCATCAATGCAACCTGACCTGTGCCCACCAATGCAGCGTGACCTGTGCCCATCAATGCAGCCTCCTCACCTGTACCCATCAGTGCAGTGTGACCTGTGCCCACCAATGCAGTGTGACCAGTGCCCACCAATGCAGCGTGACCAGTGCCCACCAATGCAGCCTCACGTGTGCCCACCAATGCAGCCTCATCTGTGCTCATCAATGCAACGTGACCTGGGCCCACCAATTCAGCATGACCAGTGCCCATCAATGCATCCTAACCTGTGCCCATCAATGCAGCTTCCTCACCTGTACCCATCAGTGCAGTGTAACCTGTGCCCATCAATGCAGCGTGACCAGTGCCCACCAATGCGACTCACCTGTGCCCATCACTGCAGCATGACCTGTGCCCATCAATGCAGTGTGACCAGTGCAAATCAATTCAGCCTCACCTGTGCCCATCAATGCAACGTGACCTGTGCCCACCAATGCAGCGTGACCTGTGCCCATCAATGCAGCCTCCTCACCTGTACCCATCAGTGCAGCGTGACCTGTGCCCACCAATGCAGTGTGACCAGTGCCCACCAATGCAGCGTGACCAGTGCCCACCAATGCAGCCTCACGTGTGCCCACCAATGCAGCCTCATCTGTGCTCATCAATGCAACGTGACCTGGGCCCACCAATTCAGCATGACCAGTGCCCATCAATGCATCCTAACCTGTGCCCATCAATGCAGCTTCCTCACCTGTACCCATCAGTGCAGTGTAACCTGTGCCCATCAATGCAGCGTGACCAGTGCCCACCAATGCGACTCACCTGTGCCCATCACTGCAGCATGACCTGTGCCCATCAATGCAGTGTGACCAGTGCAAATCAATTCAGCCTCACCTGTGCCCATCAATGCAACGTGACCTGTGCCCACCAATGCAGCGTGACCTGTGCCCATCAATGCAGCCTCCTCACCTGTACCCATCAGTGCAGCGTGACCTGTGCCCACCAATGCAGTGTGACCAGTGCCCACCAATGCAGCGTGACCAGTGCCCACCAATGCAGCCTCACGTGTGCCCACCAATGCAGCCTCATCTGTGCTCATCAATGCAACGTGACCTGTGCCCACCAATTCAGCATGACCAGTGCCCATCAATGCATCCTAACCTGTGCCCATCAATGCAGCTTCCTCACCTGTACCCATCAGTGCAGTGTAACCTGTGCCCATCAATGCAGCATGACCAGTGCCCACCATTGCAGCATGACCTGTTCCCACCAATGCGACTCACCTGTTCCCATCACTGCAGCATGACCTGTGCCCATCAATGCAGCCTCACCTGTGCCCATCACTGCAGTGTGACCTGTGCCCACCAATGCAACTTGCCTGGGCCCATCACTGCAGCAAGACCAGTGCAGATGAAGAGAGAGGGGAGGAAGAGGGAAGCGGGGATTGCCTGCTGTAACAGGTTTCATTTGAATTGCCGAGTGCTCCCGGCACTCGCCGTCACATGCAGCCCTGCCTCCTGGCCTGGGTACTTTGATATATGTCACACATCCCAGCATTGATATATGTCACACGTCCCGCCATTGGACCGGCGTTGTGTCTATCAAAGTACCCGGCCAGGAGGACTGTGCTGTTACAGCGAGCAATCCTGGCTCTGTGATACGACCGGCTCTCCTCCTTCCTCCCCTCTCTTCCCTCTGGGAGAACAGCTCCCATTTAACACCCGCCTGCCGGTGGTGCTCGACACCCCCCCCCCCCCCAACGAGGCAGCCCACACTCGCCAGCCATCATTTTCCACTTGCCAAATGCGAGCAGGCGAGTAGAATTTTTTTAGGGCTGACATGACCATAGGCTGCATTCTTGTTTAAGCACATATCAGCGGTTGAAAACTTACAGATACACCACCAAAATATTACACATATTACTTGAAGTGTAAATTAGCACCTTTGCAGTGTTCCCTGGGCAGCATTGATAGTTTACTGATCAGTTTCAGTTGTTACTGAGAGACTCCTAATAGCATAGTGTTTTCTTTCATTTGATCCATATTCTAATGTGTGATGGTCCTGAGTGAATGCAGTTTGTTTTCAGTCATATAATTATGTCTAGTCATTTCTAGATTACTGCCAGGGGTTTGTGATATCTCCATACTGGCACTATGATCTGAAAATGTAATCTGATATTTCTTTGCTGAGGTAATGTGCAGGGCGCTTGTCGGATTGAGTGCCACTTGTGTGGTCCCTGGAAATATTCACTCTAGAATTGTTCTTTGGTGCAGTATTGCATGATTTATAATGGGTAAAAATGTCTGAATAGGTTAAACGTTCAAAGAGATAAAGAAAATATGTAATTAAAACTAATGAAGAGAACAGCTGTGGTATGATTAGTCAGATGCCAGTTTTGTTTTTCCAGCCAGCATAGACAAGTAATTGTATTGCTTTAGAGAACACGTAGATGTCCTGTGCCTTAGGTTTAAAGTAGTAGTTAAAGCCTTCAGTATTTTTTTTTTTTTTTGTTAACAGCAACGCATTGAACAGATACATTTTGCACATGCCAATAAGCAAATCTTATTAAAGACTACAGAACACTTACCATACTTTTTACCGTACATCCCAGGACACAGGGTATCTTCAGATCCATTACAATAGTTATGATGCCACTTTCAGGTGCTTGGACATTGGCAAAAAAAAAAGACAGGAAGTACCCCTCCTAGGCATAATCTCTCCCCATTAGGCAAATAGCTTTGCCTAACCTTTCTGTTAATACAAGAAGTGGTAGGTAAGGTAAGGTAGAGGATAACAACACTTCCGAAGAATCCCAGGGTCAGAATTTATCTCAGATTCAAGAGGCCTTTGTGAGTTTTCTCATGGAATTTGCTTATACTAATTTGAAGTTATTGCTTCCCAAGTCCTCTAGTCCAAATGTTACAGGATTCCGGTCATGGCGCCTACCACAACAACCACAATCTTTTCCTGTACTTGCTCATATGAAGGGTGTTTTGTATGCAGACTGGGCTCACTGTGACAAGGTTTTCCTTCTACAAAAAAGGTTTGTTCATGGAAATTAGGTTCACTTTAAGTTCACTAAGAAATGAGGTATACCTTTGTTGTGGATTTGGCAGTTTATCTCTCTTATAATGCATGCATGCATGCCCAGTAGACAAGTCTAAAGATGCCTTGGACAGTGTCTGGAGGCTGTATTTAAAAGTCTCATTTGTTTTGGTGGGGTCTGGGCTCATTGAATGAGGAGAGAAAGGCATCCTACAATTGGAGATCCTGAAACAAGCACAAATCTGAAGAGTTTCCCATATGCTTATAGCTACTCCATAGGACTCCATACAACAATGTTCTCACCTGGGGCTCTTGTTCATATACATATGCTTGATCTTATGGCTAAAGCAGTGTGTCATATAAGAAGCATGTGGAACGTTTGCTTTTTCTAGATGAGCGTTTGTTTGGTCCTGCCCTGGGTGACTACATCTAGAAGGTGACTATGGGTAAGATTACTTTATTACCAGTTAAAAAGGCTAAGCCTGCAGTTCAAAAACCTGCTGCCCCTTTTATTTCCAAGAAGCTTTCTTTTGGCTAGTCTCAGGCCTCTAAGCCTCGCTCGGGTGGATGTTTGCAGGACTTCAACAGACATTTAGCAGTAGAAGGATGCAGACGAGTGCATTCACAACATAGTGGCTCACGGCTGCAAGCTAAAATTTTACAGCCCCTACACGCTAAATGTTTTCAAATGGTTTTTTTTTTTAATCCACAAAAAATATTTGCACTCTGGAGAGGTTTCTGCATTTACAGCAGTCTGCTTTAATCCCAGCCCAGAGGTTAGAATTTCTGTGGATGACCCTGGATACCACCCAAGCAAGAATGATCACTTTCTCCAGACAAATGTCTTGCATTGAGGTGCACTTGCTCAAGAGACTGTCAAATCGCTTGGTTCACCTTTGCTTAAGGGTTCTGGAAATATGGTTGCCTCTATTGAGGCAGTGCCCTTGGCCCAGTTTTATTCCAGGTCTCTCCAGTTAAATACCTTGGCAGTTTGGGATGCTGTTGCTCCCCAGCATGAGATTGTCTCTGGACTGGTGGATCTTCACACGGATGCAGGAGGTGAGAAGAACATTTGTCCTATATTGGAGAGGGTCCTGACAATGGACAACAGCCTGCTGACCTGGGGTGATGTACTGGACAATCTCTCTAGTCAGGGAATTATATTTTTACTGCCGAAGAGCAGTTTTGCCCATCACCATCCTGGAACTGTAGCAATTTACCCTGCTCTTCTACATTAGTCAGTGTAGCTGCAGGCTTCCCTGCAGGGGTGTCACTAGAGTGGGGCCAGATGGGGCCATGACCCCCCAACATTATCCTGTGCCCCCAATCAGGGGTGGACTGATTCCTTGGTGGGCACTGTTCCATAAGACTCTCCACTCTGCAACAATGCAGTTTATCATGGGAAGAGGCTGCAATAACACCCCCTACATCTGTACTGGCTGATGCTGCCGCTCTGCTGTCCCACCCCACCCCCAGGCAATGCCGGCACTGGCGTCACTCTCTAGACTCCAGCACCCCACCCCCCAGGCGATGCTGGTACTGGCGTCACTCTCTAGACTCCACAGTAAAAAAAAATTGTGCACAGCCTCACCCGATGCTTGCAATAACACAGCTCACGGCGCACTGCTCCCTGCTGGCTCCTCCTTCCCTCCTGTTCACCCCCGGTGCTTGTACTTGGCATCACCTGGGACGGACGAGAAGAGTGAACGGAGGAACCGGTGGGGAGCAGTGCGTTGTGAGCAGTGTTATTGCAAGCATCGGGTGAGGCTATGCACATTTTTTTTGCAGTTGAATCTAGAGAGTGACACCAGCGCCGGCATCGAGCGGGGGATGGATGGGGGGGGGGAGCGGCAGCAGCAGCCAGTACAGATGTAGGGGGCCCGGGCCCCAACAGGACTGCAGGAGACCCCATGATACTCTCCAGGTCCTCCACTTCTAACAGTGTCCCCCTGTGTCCTCCACCCCCCACAGTTTCCCCTTGTGTCCTCCTCCCCCCACAGTTTCCCCTTGTGTTGTCCTCCCCCCACGGTGTCCCCCTGTGTCCTTCCCCCCCCCCCCATGATGTCCCCCTGCATTCTCCCCTCTCCCCCACAGTGTCCCCGGGGTCCCTCTCCATCCTTGTCGTACTGCATCCCTCTCTGCCCCATGTGTCCCTTTGTCCTCGTCGTGTGTGTGTGTGTATATATATATATATATATATATATATATATATATATATAAATAAATTGTGTTTTGTAGTTGGTCCCCTACTTTTGTCCCTGTCCCCCCATGTGCCCCCCCTAAATATGAAAGCTGGAGACGCCACTGCCTGCCTGTAAGGGTTTGATTCTTCAGGTTTTCAACCACTTTAAGAGGACCCTGCTCATAAGAGCTTACAATCTATCACTGTATTCAATGCAATAGCTGTTGGGTTGGCACACTTTAAAAAGACAGTACAGACTAAAAGTTTTAGCTAAACAAATACATACATTTTATTTAAAAAGGTGTTTCAGTCCTCTATTTTGATTAATCTTCTAGTACCCGGTGGGATTCTTATCAGAGATGCTGCAGGTATATCTTTAAACCACTGCCTTTTTTCGCTGGCCTCACCCACAACGTGCTGCGCAGGCCACGTCCTGCTTTATTAAAGTTTGGTCCTCCTTTGTCACGATCATATGGAAGTAGGTTATCACTGTATGCTCTTATACATTTGTACCAACTTTTACAAGCGTAAACCATACAGCCTGCATGGACCCTATTTACTCCCTCTGTTGCTTAAGGCTAACATGTCAATTTCAAAGGTGCATAGCCAGCAGCGCTGATTACACACTAGTTGACACATCAGGCCTGTGAGTAAGTAATTCATGGGCCAGCATGTGTGCAGAATGACCTCTCTTCTCAGTCATTCAAGACTGAAGGCCAAGGTCATTGTGTGCATGTGCTAGCTATGCATGAATGACTCGTTCACAGTGTCAAGCTGTCAACATCAATAATATGTAATCAGTGTCACAGGTGCCGTTGGCTACACATTTTAGGTAGTGACATGTCGGCCAGTAGTGGCCAATAGGCTGCATTAATGCTTGTATGCATGTACACATTACACATACTTTACATGTGTACAGCGCCCAGACAACTTAAATGAAGAATCTTGCTTGCCAGCAAGATGCTGTGTTTTACACTGTGAAAAGCAGTATACATGTCAGACTGAGCCATAAAACTTCATGCGGATGGCAGTCTTAGTGGGAATCAAATACAAAACCCTAAAAAATCTGCAAAGCAATAGTGCTAACTGCTAACCAGCATTCTGCTTGTTAACAAATTGTAATACTTTTAATTGTTGAAATTATTGTCTGGAACATTCTTGTTTGTCCATTTTAGAAATCAGTTTAAAAGTTAGTACATATGTATTTAACTATTCTAAGAGATAAAGTAGGATTACAATCTGATGCAGGTATAAAATGAAACCCCTTTTTCTGTTCCATTCTTTGTAATTAGGATAAAAGGCAAAGTGAAATGTCTGTCTCTTGGAGACAGTTGCCATGATTCAATCTTAAATATCAGAAGATTGCTGCTGCTGGCATATTTTAGGGTAATTTAGCCCAACTTCTTATTGAACTGAGTACAGTCTTTGATCTTTCTAGGTACCTTGATATGAGACATTTAACCCCATTTACCTATTAAATAGTTTCTTTATTGGCTAAACCGATACATTTTGCTTTTGCACTTGTAGTATGCAGGAGAAAAAAGGGATACTTTTATGCATTTTCACACTCTTAAAGGTGATTATAGACACTGTGAAGTTGATTTATTAATGGCAAATATACATTGCACTGCGAATGCAGTTGCTCTAGATATGGGTGAAAGCTCTGCTGATTTCTATCATCCAATCATGTGAAGGCAAAAATGTGGTTTTATTTTCCTTGCATGTGATTGAGTATTCTTTGCAAAATGAAGCTTTACCTAATTTACTAAGCTCTGAAGCAAGTGCATTTGCAGTGCACAGTAAGTTTGCCTTTAGTAGATTAATCCCTATGACTTTTTCATGAATACAGTGCAACAGACTTAAGCTGGTCATACATGGATCGAAAATTTAGCTGGTTCAGCAAGGATCAGCCGAATTTCCATCCATGTATCGGCACTGTGGTTATACAGATGTCAGACGTTCAACTTCTGTACAACCACTCTGTCAAATGTTTCCTGGTCAATCAGCCAATACCCTTTAACACTGATGATTGTATTCTGAAGCCTCACTGGCTGCCTTCCAGGTGAGAAGAATATGTTTCCTAGCATAAAAAAAATGAGTTTTACACATTTTCTTAACACTTATGGGGCTGCCTTATCAATAGACCTGATGTTCAGGAGTACTAAAGCTTGAAGCAAAACTGTACCCGCAAACTCAACAGGTAACACCATGTGCTGAAAATAGCATCTCCAGCAGCAGTACAAGGTCTGCTGTGCAGGCTCTAGACAGGACCACTGTTATCTGTGTGTAAGCAGTGTTAGGCAGGCCATACATGGTTTGAATCTCGGTCGGTTGAGCAGGAACTGGCCGAGATTCGAACTGTGTACGGGCAGACTGAATGTACCAAGTTGATCGATCAACTTGGGTAAAACAAGCATGGCGGGTTTTACTTGTGATTATTTCTAGTGGCTGTTATAGACGCTAGCAATAATCACTGTCTTCTCCCAGCTAGGATGGCTTACTTCTCCCGTCCCCCTGCCAGAAGAAGACAATGGCCTGGCAGGAGGGGTTCCCGCATCAACACTGTCTGTGTTTGATAAGGAAAGAAATCTATGGCCAGCTTTACTCTCTGCAGCAATCTGACAACTCCTACCCTTCTTTCCAGAGTCACTGCTACTGCTAGGTAATAAAGTTCTCAGTCCTTGCTGTCTAGCTCTAGCAGTGACTCAGCAGTATATGTTGGACTGGTGCTCATACACAGGGTAACGAGGTCTGCTCTGTTTGGTACACAAACTTTTTACTGCACGTTTCTGCATTAAATAATTTTGCTTAGAATAAAGATCACAATTCTCTCACGATTCTCGGCGTAACATCATCGTTCATACAGTATCTCACAAAAATGAGTACACCCCTCACATTTTTGTAAATATTTTATTTGTTATATAAGAAATTACACTTTGCTACAATGTAAAGGAGTGAGTGTACAGCTTGTATAACAGTGTAAATTTGCTGTCCCCTCATAATTACTCGAAACACAGCCATTAATGTCTAAACAGCTGGCAACAAAAGTGAGTACAACCCTAAATGAAAATGTCCAAATTGGGCCAAATTAGCCATTTTCCCTCCCCGGTATCATGTGACTCATTAGTGTTACAAGGTCTCAGGTGTGAATGGGGAGCAGGTGTGTTAAATTTGGTGTTATCGCTCTCACTCTCTCATACTGGTCACTGGAAGTTCAACATGGCACCTCATGGCAAAGAACTCTCTGAAGATCTGAACAAAAGAATTGTTGCTCTACATAAAGATGGCCTAGGCTATAAGAAGATTGCCAAGACCCTGAAACTGAGCTGCAGCACGGTGGCCAAGACCATACAGCGGTTTAACAGGACAGGTTCCACTCAGAACAGGCTTCGCCATGGTCGACTGAAGAAGTTTAGTGCATGTGCTCATATCCAAAGGTTGTCTTTGGGAAATAGACGTATGAGTGCTGCCAGCATTGCTGCATAGGTTGAAGGGACGGGTGGTCAGCCTGTCAGTGTTCAGACCATATGCCGCACGCTGCATCAAATTGGTCTACATGTCTGTCGTTCCAGAAGAAAGCCTCTTCTAAAGATGATGCACAAGAAAGCCTGCCAACATTTGCTGAAGACCAGCAGACTAAGGACATGGATTCATGGAACCATGTCCTGAGGTCTGATGAGTCCAAGATAAACTTATTTGGTTCAGATGGTGTCAAGCGTGTGTGGCAGCAACCAGGTGAGGAGCACAAAGACAAGTGTGTCTTGCCTACAGTCAAGCATGGTGGTGGGAGTGTCATGGTCTGGGGTTGCATAAGTGCTGCCGCCACTGGGGAGCTACAGTTCATTGAAGGAACCATGAATGCCAACCTGTACTGTGACATACTGAAGCAGAGCATGATCCCCTCCCTTTGGATACTGGGCCGCAGGGCAGTATTCCAACATAACGACCCCAAACACCCCCCAAGATGACATAACATTGCCTTGCTAAAGAAGCAGAGGGTAAAGGTGATAGACTGGCCAAGCATGTCTCCAGGCTTAAGCCCTATTGAGCATCTGTGGGGCACCCTCAAACGGAAGGTGGAGGAGCGCAAGGTCCCTAACATCCACCAGCTGTGTGATGTCATCATAGAGTAGTGGAAGAGGACTCCAGTGGCACCTGTGAAGCTCTGGTGAACTCCATGCCCAAGAGGGTTAAGGCAATGCTGGAAAGTAATGGTGGCCACACAAAATATTGACACTTTGGGCCCAATTTGAACATTTTCACTTATGGGTGTACTACCTTTTGTTGCCAACGGTTTAGACTTTAATGGCTGTGTGTTGTTATTTTGAGGGGACAGCAAATTTACATTGTTATACAAGCTGTACACTTACTACTTTTACATTGTAGCAAAGTGTCATCTCTTCAGTGCTGTCACATGAAAAGATATAATAAAATATTTCCAAAAATGTAGGGGTGTACTCACTTTTGTGAGATACTGTACATTTCACATTAATATTTGTGCTACCAAAATGAGTGTGTGTTGTAAATTGCCTCCAGCATTGCTCCTGTTTCTTCTTGCCGGAGGCTGCCCATTTACCGAAGCCCAGAGCCCCTATACAGCAGTAAATCCTAAAGTGGAGCATAACCCATTGATTTAACGGTTTCATAAAACAGTTACATTCCTGGAATGCAGGGACTGCTAACTGTCACATTTGCTTGTGTCCTCAAAGAAACTGTCAAATCATCAAATGACTGGTATAGCTGATCACATGTGCAGCACTATGGCAGTTGCAGATCAAACAGAAGCAGCTTCATTGGCTGTAAAGGACAGAAGGGTTTAATTCCGCTTTAGGGCTGTCAGCAGATCAGCCTCTACAAATTCGGCAGTGCCTAAAAGCAGGGAGCAACTGAGCATGTGCAGAGCAGGGTGAGACAGTATATTACTGGATTTCAAACAGTATAGGCACTTTTTACTGTTTCATATAGCTATACCTGCAAAAGGGGCTACCTGAAGTCATCTAGCAGGACTTCATTTCCTGACTAATGTTCTACTTTAACCGCTTCAATACTGGGCACTTTCACCCCCTTCCTGCCCAGGCCAATTCTCAGCTTTCAGCGCTGTTATACTTTGAATAACAATTGCGAGGCCATGCAACACTATACTCAAATTAAATTTTTATTATTTTTTTTTCACACAAAACAAGCTCTCTTTTGGTGGTATTTACTCACTGCTGGGTTTTTTTTGTTTATTGCTAAAAAAAAAAGACAACAATTTTGAAAAAAAAAAAGTTTTCTTTTGTCTGTAAATAAGTAATTTTTCTCCTTCAATGATGTGCGCTGATAAGGCGGCACTGATGGACACTGATAGGCTACACTGATAAGGTGGCACTGAAGGGGCACTAATATGCCACACTGATAGGTGGCACTTATGGGCAATGATAGGCAGCACTGACTTGCATCACTGATGGGCACTGATTGGTGTCACTGATGGGCCCTGCTGGGGCTGGACTGATGATCAGGGCCCTAATTACCTGTACAGGTCTCCTCTGTGAGGAAATGCCTCTGATTGGCTCTCCTTGCCTCATACTCTATCAGTGAGTGAGGAGAGCCGATAAATGGCACCTCCATATTTACATGTGACCGGCTGTGATTCAACACAGCCGATCACATGGGTAAAGAGCCGCGTCATCGGCTCTTTACTGAGATCAGGGTCGTGCCGTGCTCTAGGAACATGGCGCGCTGCACGCCCCCGGTGAGACTGGGCGATGTCATATGATGTCAACCGAGAATGAGAGGGGAATTTCCTCCCGCCTGCCATATAGTAAAATGACGGGGTGCTGCAGGTGGGTGAAAAATGTTCTCTCTCTCCTTCATTTACCTATCCTGCACATCCCTGTGTAAAAAGGATCTGTGTACTTACCTATTTTTAATCTAGCCGAGTCATGTGATCAGGCCCTGTTTCAGGCACGAAAACATATTCTTTTACATTGGAAGTGTATCCCCCCAAGAATCAGTTGACCATATGGGTATTACCTTGCACCTTATTTGGCAGCTGTAGACCTGCTGCTGCATAGGTTATTATTTTGAAACTGCTTTATACTGCTGTATTATGGTATGACACACATGAATATTTGGGTATATACATGGAAAAAAAACCATTTAGTGCAGAGTACATAAAACAAAAAAACAAAGGGGTTACCGGGGTGTGTTTTAAGACCAAGCTAAGGTAATCTATTTTAAGACTTTGCAACTTTACTATTTTCAGTACCCTGAGTTTAGATTTTATCAGAGCTATCCCCTGTTTTCATTTGTATCTTGTGACTATATTTTTTTTGTATTGACTACCTGGCATTTTGGGTTTGGATATCCTTGCCCTAGAGAACTGATATGTTTTCTCAAAAATATTCAACTTGTCCAGAAGATGGCTGTCTGAGCTTTACACGGTGGTACTGATGCTTAATGTTTAGTTTGGGCTATACACTCAAAAACACCTTCAGTTAAGACATGTCAATGCCATATAGACAGACTATGATCTTTCAATGCAGCAACTTTGCAATTAAAGTGATTGTAAAGGTTTAATTTTTTTAAAATAACAAACCTTTTATACGTACCTGCTCTGTGCAAAGGACTTTTTTCTCTCTGGGAGAAGCTTGTTCCTTTTCTGCTCATCAGACTTCTAGCAAGTCTCCTAGCTGCTACTTTGCCACTGTGACTCCTCTCAGCAGCTTTCTGAATCAGTTGACTCCTTGGCAGCGGCTTGGGGGACTGTATCCAGACCCTGCTGGAAGGAGGATGTGGAGCTGGCCTTTAAGTTTCGGGCACCGGATCCTGCATTTAGCTATCACCTTTGTATGACGTGCAATAGTGTGCAATACAGGTCTAGAGCAGTGGTCCATCTGCCAGTGGTTCCCTGTCCCTGAAGACTTCTTTGGGAGGTGAGTCCACCCATTGAGCAGATCTTGAAGGTGCTTGTGCCTTTTAAGCCTGCAAGCATTCTGGTTGTCCATGTCCCTGGTTTCAGGTTAGCTTGGGCTTATGCTCTGCACTGGATCCTAGTGTGCTTTTGTTCTCTGGTCTCTCAGGGGTTACAGACTGTGACTTGTTCAATTGCAGTAACCACATCAGAGAGCAGTTCCATCTATTTAGAAGTTTACGTTTGGTGCCCTTTATGCACCTGGGAACTCTCAGTGATTTGTTCTACACGTTTGTGCCATTTTGGGCTTTCTGTGCACTGCTGACTGCTCCCCACAGCCATAGAGCTCAGCTAGTGTTCTCTGAATGCACTATGGGTCCTCTACTGAGGGTAACTGGGAATACAGACACACACTCCTGTTGCAGCATCTGCCGTGAGTACCCTCGTGCACATGTTAGATCAGGCACACAGAGATATTTGAGGCTTTGGGACCTCCCAGCCTTAGTTCTGCTAGTTGTCCAGAGGGGTTCTCTTTAGTGCTCTCTAGAGATACTGACATGGTCAGTCTGGACGGTTTCTCCTTCCCTGATTGTTTTCTGCCTCAGTGTCCTATCCTGCGTCTTCATGTACGCATTCCTCTTCCTGCTTATCTAGGGAGGAATCTTCTGCAACTATATTTGAGTTCATGGGAAAGTTGTCAGACCTTTTAGAGACCTCAGACCACATGTGCCATAAGCTAGTCCTTCCCCTTTGCCTCCCAAGCCTCCCTCTGATTTTCCATTGCCAACCCTTGAGTTCTTTGACAAGAAAGAGGAAGATAGTGCAGATCGGAGAACTCAGAAAAAGAAGAGGACCTGTTGACAGGCATTCCTTCAATACTCAAGGAGGCTATTTCTATCCTTTTTTATGCAGTGTGTGTTTAATGGCTAATTTCACCTTTGTTAAAAAGATAAAGCTCATAAATGCATGTGTTTTTGCAGGTAAAAACATGACACTTCCTACAGCTCTCTGCCAGTGCCTCCATACGGGATGTCAGTTACTGAGCTGCAGGAAGTGTCAAGGTATGGCCTTCATATGGTCTTTGATATGATCAGTGCTTTTATAGTCCAATGAGAACTGCAAGTTTGGCTGCCACAGTGGCAGATAGGACTTGTAAATGTCTACAATAGGTTGGCCACCCACTCCGCTGGAAACTTTTTTATTGAAATATCAAAGATTTAGGTTAAAAACATCACAGCACAAGAGCACAAACGGGTAGGAAGGTCGAAGAGCTTCATGCATTACAGCACTTAATCATAAGGTTATGATTAAGCGTTGTGCGTGAAAAGCGTCAACCTTTCTCCCCGTTTGTGCTCTCGTGCTGTGATGTTTTTAACCTAAATCTTTGATACAATAATGAATTAGCATTTCAAGTGGAGTGTGTGGCCAACCTATTGTACACATTTGCATTTCAGAGGCGACCCCGGATGGACACCTCTATTTGTGGATTGCATATGGGGCTAAGTGCGATGACCTGAGGCAGTAGTACCGTTTGTGTGGATAGACCGGACCTGTAGTTTATTTATGCACATATCCCTGTAAATAATGACACTGCCTGCATATCGGCACCAATTTTAAATGTGACAGCGGCTGAGAGGGAGAGGAACCCCTGTCTGCTGTCACAGGGGGTCTGGTGCATAGCTATAGGTTATACCCTAAATATGGTGTAACATGTTAATAAAAATGAACCTATCCTTTAAAACTAGAGCTACCTGCGTAGAAAAAGGGAGCCATATGAACTTGCTAGCTCTAGCTTATCTTTTAGCTTATTTGGGGTTGGTAGTAAATCTTTTTGGGCCCTAGTATCCTTATCTCTAGTGGTTGCCCCACTGTGACTTCCTGCCTTCCTCTGGCCTTTCCTTTGGACCTTAGGCCACTCCAGCTTCAGCTATACTTTATAGAGAGGAATTGTGTGCTACAATGTCAGATTTCATTGCCAGAATGTATGGCCTTATTGAGACCATAGATAGCAGGGGTCACATTAATGCCCTTTCAACCTCCCATCCTGAATCAGTCTTTGATTTGGCTCTTGTGCCAGAGGAGGAGGGGAGAGGTGAGGAGGACCCTTCACCTTCTGCAGCATTGGATCAGAATAACATGCCTGCTACAGAGATGTCTTCTGAAATGAAGTAGACTTTTGCTATGCTTTTTGATGCATTATGCTCTTGTTTAGCATTGGAACAGCAAAGTCTATCTAGAGGTATCCAGTATGGGATCTCTAAAATTTCCAAAACCAACTAAGACCTTCACAGTGCACTCACTGGTGGAGCCTGTCCTGAATGAAGACTAGTGCACTGACAGAAGATTCCCCCCCCCCCCCCCAACTAAAGGTTTCACCAACAGTCCTCCTGTTGTAGAAAATCTAGTTAGAAAATGGTACTTACTATGGTAGATCAAACAATTTCTTACCTTCACAAGACCCACAGTTGTGATTATAAATGTCTGTCAGACCATTGCTGTCTGGGCTAAGTGGTTCGGAATCCTAGTACCATTGTTATGAATGCCCTTGTCCATAGTAGCTGTGGATATGTACATCAAGGCATTAAGGATATTGCAGGGTCAAATTACCCTCCTCCCCCCAGAAGAAAAAGGCCTGTGTCACAGCCAGTATATCTTCTACTTCAGAGGTTAGGAAGGGTTTATTTCATCCCTCTTAGTCCTCTAATGCGAAGTATAAGACCAAAACATACTTTTGTAAGACTATCTGTAAGAATATTCCAGGACAGCCAAAACTGGCACCAAGGACTTTTCACTATGCTGGGACACTCCTACTCTTCAATGTGGGGGAACGACTGTGGGCCATCTTGGCCTTCTGGTCCCAGAAAATCTCAAAAAAAGATTCTTCTTCCAAATCACCTCTGTGCACCAAGCCACAAGTGACACTCCAAGCCGCTTACCTGCAAGTTAGACCTCTAATGATAAGAGGTCTAACAATGCCTATAGGGAAAGATACAGAGCGTGGATGGATGAACGGAAGTTGAACCACTATTCCTACAGCTGGCTGCTTAAGCTCCAGCACTACAGCAGTGACGTCCTCACACCCTCCGGAGCGCTGGATGCTGCATTGGTTACATAATTTATTTTTTCTGATATGTGAGTAAGATAATATAGTTCATAATAAAGAACTGTTTGTTATTACTACACCATGAGTGATTTCCCTTCCTCGTTAATGCGGTATTTGCCTTATGTTTAATCAATGGATTACCTTAATATGATCTGCTGTGGAGTGGTGGCTTAAGTGACTAGCTGTGGGAATGGCGGTTATTTCTGTCCATCCATCCATGCTTGGGATCTTTCCTTAGAAGCGCTGTTAGACCTCTTATAATTCGTGGTCTAACTTTCTGGTAAGTGGCTGAGTGTTACTGGTGGCTTGGTGCACAGAGGTGATTTGGAAGAGGAATCTTTTATATGTAAATCTGGGCTGCCATTTTACTTTCTCATTGAAGGCACTTTTTCATTTGGAGGACTTTGTTGTTGCACTTTTTTCTTGTGGGACTCATTAATGAACTGTTTGAATTTTTATGTATTTTGTATTTTTCACTTTTATTTGTGTTTATTATTGCACTTAATGTTTTAACTATCCACTTTTTAAGATGCATTTATATGAAATGGTATATATTTTTACAGCACAGTACAGATTTGTATATTTTGTATTTAAATATACATATAACTTAGGTGTAATGATTAAATAGCCTCTGCCCTGTTCTGTACTCCAGGAAATGGATTTTACTATATGGATCCTATTTTACTTCTGGAAGCCCAAATATCACATCCATACACTGTACTATTTACAGTGCGAGTTACAGAATTATGGCAATATTTTGTGTTTTCTTACAAGCTGTACAAGGGGATAACTGCATTAGACAAACAGACCGGTTAAGATCAGTTCTTAATACTATCCCCTCCCATTCTGAGTGATGCTGTGCGGGATATGACCGCCACTGATTCAGTTACTTATGATATATATACATTTTTTTTCTTTAGAAATGCATAACTGGATTAAATTTGACTTGGACTTTGGTTGTAAGTGTTCTCTATTGTCTTGTATACAGGCCGCTCTGTATGGATGTGGCTGCTGGGCTGAAAACACTGGAGTTCACAACCCATATTCTACAGCTGTGAGTACTTCAGGTATTTACTGCTTCCATTTAACGATTACTTACTGCTACTTTTCTCAAGCGAGTGAGTAAAGTAGAACATGTGTATGCCACATAGGCATTCTGTGCACAGCTGTATCTGTCAGTGCTATTTCAACTCTGTTCTATTTATACCCCTTGTTTCTTTGCTGTGAACAATGCATCTGTAAGTGGCATCTGCTTTGAATCTTCCACTGCCCTTATTGTTTTATCTTGTATCTTGATTTCTTGTGTCTCTGAATCAAAACACACTTTATAGAGAAATCTTTACAGTAATAATCCTACTGGTGTGCTTGTCTTTGAATGTTTTTCTTTGGTAATTCTTACAACTTTGGCACTTGATAAGTTATATTCACCTGTAATTCTTGGTTTTCCATGTGTTTTAGATTGTCACCTCAATTGCCATTAATGGGGTTGTTTAAAAAATGGAAGTGGTCCTGTTTTAGGAGCTTTTCATGTTTTAACACTAAAGGATGTTCTATCAAAGCCCCCTATAAAAAATAGTAGCACCCCTCTGCAGCTGCTCTTTATAGCATTTTGACAATATTTAGCTCAACCATTAAGGCCTCATACACACGGACGTTTTTTGACGCCGGCGTTTTCTGGCATTTTTTGCAGCTCTCCATGTTAGTCAATGGCCCCATAAAAACGTCGGCGTTTCTGAGCTGTTACGGTCTTTTGCGGCCGCAGTTTTTTGCAGGCACACATACTCCGGAATTACCAACTCGATTTATAACAGTTTTACGATATTTCTCGTCGACGTCTCCCCACGATGATAAAAAATATCCCCCGAAACTATCTTGTAGGAAATCACAATTTTGTACTTTTCGAGGATTTTGTCCTGGTGAAGGTAAAAAATTTGTTGGGGTAATTACCGTTAACTCCACTGTTAGATTTTGTGTACCTTTTGGTTCTTAATGTCCACTTATATTGAATAGTTCACGGTTTCAACATTCTTAATGGTTTCTTTTTGTAAGTTTCTGTTCGTGTGGTCATC
>BLSH010362662.1:96711-107666 GCA_018402905.1 Glandirana rugosa
GAATAAAAGATGTGCAATGATTGACAGTTTGATTTAAAGTGACACACAGACTTGAAATAATTGTGCAGAAGAGATGTGCACTGATTCCCGGTTTCATTTAAAGTGATACACACATTTTGCAGAACAGTGATATGGGTACTCCCGGCTTATTTATACTTTTTTGACACAGTTTGAAGATGATTTTAGAACAGTTCTATGGCCTCTAATGTTAATTAATACTTTTCAGACCCATTTTGAAGATGATCTCCATTTTTGCATTTTTTATGTTTTTATGTTTTTAAAAATATTTAAAGTTATTTCCCTGTCCCCATTTCTTTGTAGGGCACTTGTCCCACCCTTACCCACATTTTCCTTCCTTTTGCAGACCTCTAGGACCTTCCTGGGCTTTTTAACAGCATTTTTAAGATTTTTCATTAAAATTACCAGAACCCCGAACCTGAACCCGGACTTTTTTTGAAAAGTCCGGGTCCGGGTCCGTGTCCCGGACACCCCAAAGTTCGGTACGGACCCGAACTTTACAGTCCGGGTTCGCTCAACTCTAGTCTTGAGGACTGGAGTTGAGAAACAGTGTCCTAGATGATATGCGTACCTATAGGTAAGCCTTATTATAGGCTTACCTATAGGTAATAATCAGCCAAGGGAGTTCACTCTCACTTTAAAGCTCCTGTCAATTTTTATACTGCTATCTGGAGGCCTGTTGGGAAGATTTACCCTCGCTTCCTGTCCTGCTAAGAACAATTTCACCATAGTAAAAGTGAGGAAAATTCTGCAACAGGTACAGAGACAAATGATAATCTAACAGGGGCTCTAGCCTTCACCTACTCTACTAAAGAAAAGCATTTTACCGTTGTGCTCATAAGTTTACATATCTTGGCAGAATTTATGATTTCTTGGCCAATTTTCAGAGAATATGAATGATAACACAAAAACATTTCTTTAACTCATGGTTAGGATTCGGCTGAAGCCATTTATTATCAATCAACTGTGTTTACTCTTTTTAAATCATAATGACAACAGAAACTACCCAAATGACCCTGATCAAAAGTTTACATACCCCAGTTCTTAACCTCTTCAGACCCGCGCCATAGCCGATCAACGGCTATAGCGCGGATCTAATTTGCCGGGAGGCCGTCAATAGATGTCCTTCCCTTTGGCTCGTGCTGGGCGCGCTCTTGTCTGCGCCGATGTCCGCCGGAGACCCGCAATCTGCTCACAGAGAGCTAGAACGGGGAACCGCCGATGTAAACACGGCGGTTCCCCGCTCTGTGAGGGGGGGGCATGACAGATCTACTGATCCCTGTCAGCCCCGCCCCCCCACAGTTAGAACACATACAGGGAACACTTTTAACCCCTTCACTGCCCCCTTAGTGTTAACCCCTTCCCTGCCAATGGCATTCATACAGTAATCAGTGTCTATTTTTAGATCTGATGGCTGTATAAATGTCATTGGTCCCAAAAAAGTGTCAGAAACGTCCAACATGTCCGCTGCAATATCGCAGTCCCGATAAAAATCGCAGATTGACGCCATTACCAGTAAAAAATAAAAAATAAATAAAAACGCCATAAACCAATGTCCATAGTTTGTAGGCGCTATAACTTTTGCGCAACCCAATCAATATACGCCGATTGCAATTTTTTTTTTTTTTACCAAAAATATGTAGAAGAATATATATCGGTCTAAACAGATGAATAAATTCGTTTTTTTATTTTTGGATATTTATTATAGCAAAAAGTAAAAAATATTGTTCTTTTTTCAAAATCGTAGCTCTTTGTTTATAGCGCAAAAAATAAAAACCGCAGAGGTGGTCAAATACCACCAAAAGAAAGCTTTATTTGTGGGAAAAAAAGGACGCCAATTTTGTTTGGGTACCATGTTGCACGACCGTGCAATTGTCATTCAAAGAGTGACAGCGCTGAAAGCTGAAAATTGGTCCGGGCAGGAGGGAGGGTGTAAGTGCCCAGTAAGCAAGTGGTTAATACCGTGTATTGCCCCCTTTATCATCAATGACCGCTTGAAGTCTTTTGTGGTGTTTGTTTATGAGGCTCTTTATCTTCTCAGATGATAAAGCTGTCCATTCCTCTTGGCAAAAAGCCTCCAATTTCTGGAAATTCTTGGGCTGTCTTGCATGAACTTCACATTTGACATCTCCCCAGAGTGGCTCAATGATATTGAGGTCAGGAGACTGAGATGGCCACTTCAGAACCTTCACTTTATTCTGCTGTAGCCAATGACAGGTCGACTTGGCCTTATGTTTTGTATCATTGTCATATTGGAATGTCTAAGTACGTTCCATGCGCTGCTTCCTGGCTGATGAATGCATATGTTCCTCCAGTGTTTTTTGATAACATACTGCATTCATCTTGCCATCAATATTGACCAAATTTCCTGTGCCTTTGTAGCTCTCACATCCCCAAAACATCAGCAATCCACCTCTGTGTTTCACAGGCCTTGTTGAATCTTCTCCAAATGTAGCGTTTATGGTTGTGATAAAGATCAATTTTGGTTTCATCACTCCAAATAACTTTGTGCCAGAAGGTCTGAGGCTTGTCTCTGTGCTGTTTGGCATATTATAAGCAAAATACTTTGTGGCATTTGGGTACTAATGGCTTTCTTCTGGCAACTCGACCATGCAGCCCATCTTTCTTCAAGTGCCTCCTTATTGTACATCTTGAAACAGCCACACCACATGTTTTCAGAGAGTCCTGTATTTCACCTGAAGTTATTTGTGGGTTTTTCTTTGCATCCCGAATAATTTTCCTGGCATTTGGGGCTGAAATTTTAGTTGGTCTACCTGACCGTGGTTTGGGTTCAACAGAACCCCTCATTTTCCGCTTCTTGGTTAGAGTTTGAACACTGCTGATTGGCATTCTCAATTCCTTGGATATCTTTTTATATCCCTTTCCTGTTTTATACAGTTTTATACCTTTTCCCGCAGATCCTTTAACAATTCTTTTGCTTTCCCCATGACTCGGAATCCAGAAACGTCAGTTCAGCACTGGTTAAAAGATGCAAGGGTCTGTCAGGAGTCCAGAAACTCATTGACTTTTTATACACACACACTAATTACAAGCAAATAGATCACAGGTGAGGATGGTTACCTTTAATAGCCATTCAAACCCCTTTGTGTCAACTTGTGTGCATGTTATCAGGCCAAAATCACCAGGGTATGTAAACTTTTGATCAGGGTCATTTGGGTAGTTTCTGTTGTCATTATGATTTAAAAAGCGTAAACACAGTTGATTGATAATAAATGGCTACAGCCAAACTAACCATGAGTGAAAGAAAAGTTTTTGTGTTATCATTCATATTCTCTGAAAAATGGCCAAGAAATCATAAATTCTGCCAGGGTATGTAAACTTATGAGCACAACTGTATATATATGAAATTATTGTCTGCATAATTTATTGTTGTGCGTGTCATTTACTGATTTATTCTCAAGGATACTTATGTTAATAAACGTATGGTTTGTACAGATCTTTAGTGATCGCGTGCATTCCTTAGTGCCTGCCTCATTTAAAGTCCCGACCCTTCTTTTTTTTGCATTTGTGAAACAGTGATGGGGGGGTATCTTTTGGCCTACATGCCAAAGGCCTCATTCAAAGTCCCAAAATCCCCCCCTTCTCTTTTAGATAAATGTGTTTATACTACAGTTGCTGGAAACCCCTTTACTACACACAGGTCATCTCCATTTAACTAATTGTGTGCCTTTTGAAAATAATTGGCTACGTAAGTGATGATTTTGTGATTATTTCTGTGTTGTTATTGTAATTAATTTATATAAGTTTGCACATACATTTTTTCACATTGACATTAAAAGGTATAATAAAGGTAAAAAAATATTAAAAAATCAACTATGATTTAATGTTCTATGACAGAAAAACATGAAGACTTTAAAAGAGTGCCAATACTTTTTATAGGCACTGTACTTTCTAGAAATCTCTAATTACTGAGCTACAGTGTGCATGTTAAATGTTTGATATCAGCTGTGAATGATTACCCATAATCGGCTTCTTTTTTTTAATGTTCTTCCCACATAGACCATTGCAGATTTAGTTTTCATTATGTAGCACCAATTTTGTCCCTAATCTGTGTCCTATGGTATCCATCGCAGAGGGATGACCACGTGCTGCCATTTATGTAAATCTGAGCAGCTGAAGGCAAAAATGTCATGTATAAGCAACCACCAAATCCATGTACATACCGTGGCTTTTGTGTGACCCCTTTGGTGGATCAGCAGATCACATTATCTTTTTTTAGACTTCATAGGACAGCTGTACTTTTTAGGCAAAAAGACTCATCTCCTTTACTCTCTACCGTTATGAATTTACCTGCATTCGCACTAATAACTTACAGCTTTTATATATATAACATGCTGTACCTATTTTAACATTGCTGCATCTTATGCAATGTGTATTCCACCTCCTACAAAAAGCCTTCTTGTGGGGGGACCCTCCATGGACTGTATGGGTCATACTTGAAAGATCTCACTGCACAGGAGCAAAAACAGTGCTGAAAGAGACTGTTGTCAAAGAAAAGGGCAAATATAGAATGCAGAATCCGCTCTGCTGCAGGGTAATGCCTGGTGCACACATTCAGATTTATTATTTTTTTCATTCAACCCAGCAGGCCAAACGTAAGAAAATGAGAGATTGCTGTACTAAACATGCAGTGTTAGTGCAGTAGTCTCTCCCTCTGTGCTATTGTGTTTTCACAGGGGGACTGCTCACCCCGCCAGAACATGTTAATCTGCGCCCGCAGCCATTGCCTGTGAGCGCTGATCAAATGCTGGTTTTTCAGCGTGCCCCTTCGAGAAAAGATGGTCCTTATATCGGCTTCTGTTGGAAGGACAGCTGTACATATGGTCCAAATGTCTTGCTGAAATGGTCGATCTACGGACTGTGCATACCCAGCTTAAGTAAGAAGCTGGGGTGTTTGTATAGTTTGGTTTAGGGAGGTTTGCATTTCATCATTCCCCAAGCATGTAAACCCAGTGTGGCTTTTTAATTCATTCAATTAGCATTTTTAAGTGAAAAATTAAAAAAAGAGAGAATACCGTGCTAACTCAATGAATAAATTTAAAAGCAGCAGCCACAAACCCACAATAAGGTCCCGGACAAATCATATTATAACAAGCTGCGCTAAACACAAAATTGCATATGAGACAATAAACGTGAAAAATCAAATCAATCAAAAATAATTTTTAAATTATCAAAATTGTTTTCTTTCAGAAGAAAGTCCAAAAATAGGTCTGCAAGACTGGTGTGATCAGCGTTGCAAAGCATAATAATATCCAGTAAATAATAAGTTAGATGAAAAGTCCTCCACCAAGTGAAAAACGAATTCCATATAATGTGATGAGTTCCAATTGAATCCAAATGGGCTATAGATCATATAGAGTCCACAGGTCGACACCAAGTGCTCATACAGAACATCATAGTGATAACCACCACCAACATTCAAGCTGCTTACCAGAGGTAAGTGCAAATAGCGCTTTGGCTTAACACCCAGCCAGGGTTCCTTAGAAGGGAATCGACCCAGTCGGTCCCCGAACACGGTTCCGGGGGTGAATGATCACTGGTTATAGGATAGAACACCACTGCACAGTTCACTCACAAAACCCCATTACAGGGTATATCAGCTTCTTTCACAAAGAAAACTCAGGTAGAGTGGATCTCGTCTCAAACGGTCACCCAATGTAAAAATGAAGAAAGGCCAACATAGTGTAATACTGACAATTGATTTAATATCTAAAGAATATATACTGTATAAAGAATATATAAGGAAGTACACTTACAAGGTAAAAAATCTCTTGCGCTTTGATAAAACAAGCCAGCCGGCTCTGAACAGATAATCCTCGAGGCAGTGACGTCAGCGCGCCCTCCCGACATACGTTTCGACCTACTTGGACATCGTCACGGGGATGAGGCGCGTCAGCGGCGCGCCTCATCCCCGTGATGTTGTCACTGTATGTCAGGAAAACCAGGACATTTCTGTCTGTAATTACCCAAGAATTCTTTGCGCAGCCGTGGGATTGTGGGTTGGAGAAAGAAACAAAAGGAAAGATGGCGACTTTAGTGGCTCAGCCAGAACTAATTGCAGCAGTGGAGGCCCACCCAGAGATGGGGGGCCTGGCCCCCCCTCAGCATGGAGACCACCTCCTCAAGAACAAGATCTGGCTAGAGTTACAGTATCTCACAAAAGGGAGTACACCCCTCACATTTTTGTAAATATTTTATTAGATCTTTTCATGTGACAACACTGAAGAAATAACACTTTGCTACAAGTAGTACGTTTACAGCTTGTAAAACTGTGTAAATTTGCTGTCCCCTCAAAATAACTCAACACGCAGCCATTAATGTGTAAACCGCTGGCAACAAAAGTGAGTACACCCCTAAGTGAAAATGCCCAAATTGGGCCCAATTAGCCATTTTCCCTTCCCGGTGTCATGTGACTCTTTAGTGTTACAAGGTCTCAGGTGTGAATGGGGAGCAGGTGTGTTAAATTTGGCACTCTCACTCTCTCATACTGGTAACTGGAAGCTCAACATGGCACCTCATGGCAAGGAACTCTCTGAGGATTTGAAAAAAGAATTGTTGCTCTACATAAAGATGGCTAGGCTATAAGAAGATTCCCAAGACCCTGAAACTGAGCTTCAGCACAGTGACCAAGACCATACAGCCGTTTAACCACTTCTCGTTGGGTGGACGACATATGACGTTGCTACCTTTGAGAAGGGATATCTGAATGGTGCCAGCTGCAGGCACCATTCAGATATTGTTTTTTTCAGCCGGCGATTCTGAACAACATAAAAGTGATCTTAGCGGCGGATTCGCCGCAAGATCACTTTTATCAGCGGCGGGAGAGGTGCCCCCCCCCCCACTGCTTTCCAGTCATCTCCACCGCTTACCGGACCCGCTGGCAGCGGCGGAGATGATCCGATCCTCTCCCCCCAGTGTCTGTGAGCCGAGTGGAGCCGCTCACTCGGCTCCATAGTACGGTAGGGCGGAAGTGACGTCCGCCCAACGGTCTTAAAGGGCCGCTTTTTTTTTTGTCCTGTAATTTTTTCAGATTTTTTTTTTTTTTTTTTTTTTGAACTTTAGTGAAAATATGAGATCTGAAGACTTTTTGACCCCGGATCTCATATTTAAGAGCACCTGTCATGCTTTTTTCTATTACAAGGAATGTTTACATTTCTTGTAATAGGAATAAAAGTGATCATTTTTATTTTTTTTAAAAAGAACAGTGTAAAAATAAAAAGTAAAAAGTAAAATAAATAATTAAAAAAAAAAAAAATAATGGCGCCCCATCCTTGCGAGCTCGCGTGCAGAAGCGATCGCATACGTAAGTCCCGCCCACATATGGAAACTGTGTGCAAATCACACATGTGAGGTATCGCCGCGATCGTTAGAGCAAGAGCAACAATTCTAGCACTAGACCTCCT
Organism: Glandirana rugosa; assembly: GCA_018402905.1. Classification (NCBI taxonomy): domain Eukaryota; kingdom Metazoa; phylum Chordata; class Amphibia; order Anura; family Ranidae; genus Glandirana; species Glandirana rugosa. Next base: position 104,154 of record BLSH010362662.1, read on the forward strand.
CTGTAGCTCGAAACTGCTAACCTGTAGATTTTTTTAAACTTCGCCAATGGAGATTTTTAAGCTGCAAAGTTTGTCGCCATTCCGCGAGCGGACGCAATTTTGAAGCATGACATGTTGGGTATCATTTTACTCGGCGTAACATTATCTTTCACAATATGGAAAAAACTTGGCCTGACTTTACTGTTTCCTTATTTTTTAACTAAAAAAACTTAATTTATTAAAAAAAAGTACGCTTGGAAGACCGCTGTGCAAATACGGTGTGACATAAAGTTTTGCAATGACCGCCATTTTATTCTCTAGGGTGTTAGAAAAAAAAATATATATATATAAGGTTTGTGGGTTCTAAGTAATTTTATAGCAAAAAAAAATGATTTTAACTTGTAAACAACAAACCCAAAAAACAGCCCCCTAACTGAAGTGGCTAATAGGACAGGTTCCACTCAGGGCAGGCCTCGCAATGGTCCACTTAAGAAGTTGAGTGCACATGCTCAGCGTCTTATACCTAGAGGTTATCTTTGGAAAATAGATGTATGAGTGCTGCCAGCATTGCTGCAGAGGTTGAAGGGGTGGGGGGTCAGTCTGTCAGTGCTCAGACCATATGCCGCACACTGCATTAAATTGGTCTGCATGACTGTCATCCCAGAAGGAAGCCTCTTCTAAAGATGATGCACAAGAAAGCCTGCAAACAGTTTGCTGAAGACAAGCAGACTAAGGACATGGATTACTGGAACCATGTCCTGTGGTCTGATGAGACCAAGATAAACTTATTTGGTTCAGATGGTGTCAAGCGTGTGTGGCGGCAACCAGGTGAGGAGTACAAAGACAAGTGTATCTTGCCTACAGTCAAGCATGGTGGTGGGAGAGTCATGGTCTGGGACTGCATGAGTGCTGCGGGCACTGGGGAGCTACAGTTCTTTGAGGGAACAATTAATGCCAACATATCTAACATCCACCAGCTCCATGATGTCATCATGGAGGAGTGGAAGAGGACTCCAGTAGCAGCCTGTGAAGCTCTGGTGAACTCCATGCCCAAGAGGGTTAAGGCAGTAATGGAAAATAATGGTGGCCATACAAAATATTGACACTTTGTGCCCAATTTGGACATTTTCAGTTATGGGTGTACTCACATTTGTTGCCAGTGGTTTAGACATTAATGGCTGTGTGTTGAGTTATTTTGAGGGGACAGCACATTTACACTGTTATACAAGCTGTACACTCACTACTTTATATTGTAGCAGTGTGTCATTTCTTCAGTGTTGTCACATGAAAAGATATAATAAAATATTTACAAAAATGTGAAGTTTGTACTCACTTTTGTGAGATACTGTAAGTGCAGCATTCACCCCGGGATGGGAAGATATGTCATATGGTGACAAGGAGACAAGGAAGTCTAGTTTTATTGAATGCATGATCTGTTTGTTGTGTAATGTAAATGAAGAATGCATAAACCTTATTAACCCATCTTTTCCACTTTTCCCTTCATTTCCACTTTTATTTTAGTCAAAATTCTACAGCACAGCTGGAAATCCCACTGGGATAGGGTGAGGAGGAATCTCACCGAGGAGGAGAAGGCGGCGCGGTCCGGAACACCAGCCCCAAAAAAAAGAAAACGTGTATCATCACAACCTGGTCTTCTTGCGGCAATGTATGAGAAACAGCAACAGAGAGTAAGGGTATTTTTGTGTTCTTTTTACATCATATATTTCCCTCTGTGCATTGCTTTGCAGGCGATTTAAAATTTACAGGGATATTGTTAATTATCTTTTTAAATTTTATTCTCTGCAGAACCACATCGAACATTGGGGAGAGAAGGGAGGAGGCAGTGGAAGAGCCGGCGGTGGACAAACCCACCACTGCCACGGACAGCACCAGCCACACATCTCCCCATGACAACCGTGTTGGCAGTGTCACTGAGGAGTCAACACATGAGGTAAATGTCCGTCCTTTATATCTGAGTGTTTATCTCAATGTCTGTCTGTCTATCTACCTACATGCCAATCTAAATTTGTTCTTTTGCAGGAATCCAGGACCTGGAGTTGACCGGTGTCAGCCAACAACATGGGGAGGTGCGTGGTCGTGGCAGTGTCTGTGGGCGTAACCAGCGCCAGAGGAGGGGCGGCTGCTGTGTAGAGACAGAGGACTGGGTGCTAGCACTGCTGCAGGAGGGGCGCAGTGTGGATGTATTCCTTGATCCCAGCAACAAACGTGCCTGCATTTACCGCAACATGTATAACATCCTGGAGGTCATTGGGGGAGACTAAAAGAAGCAGTGTGTGGATTGCATGTACACTATTGCTATGCAATACTGACATGCCAAATTGAGTGATGAGCCACCACCATTTGATCCATATATTGCTTCTCAGGATCCCCCAATGGCCCCCGGACCTCAGCAGCGCTAGCACTCCCCTCTCTATATCAGCCCCCTCCTCAACGCCAGCCATCACCTACCGTGCCCCAGACCCCATATTACCCCCCCACCACCACCACCACTCCTAGGTTGAATGTCCACCATCCACCCCTTACCCCTTTATGCCTGAGCGCCAGCCCCATTCATTCCCCCGTCCCCAATCCCCACATCTCCATGGTGATCAGGCATCCCCCTCCACCTATTACCAGTTGTGATGAACTCTGTTCATTTGTGAAAAATAAATACATCTTTTAAAAATACATTTTGTCAGATTTTTGTGATTTGTATAGGATGCACAACAGCACTCATTTGCCCTCTTCCTGGGACAAATGTATGCTAAGCCCAAATAGGGCTAGCATACGCTTGGCTCACGCAGAATGAAAAGGACCCCTTTGCACTTTGCCTGGGACAAACGTATGCTAAGCCTAAATAGGGCTAGCATATGCTTGTCTCACGCATAGGGAAAAGGACTCCTTTGCACTCTGCCTGGGACAAACGTATGCTAAGCCAAAATAGGGCTAGCATATGACTGCCTCACACAGAATGAAAATAACTCGTGGAACAAAAGAAGAAAAATGGACATAAAAAGAACTAACCTGAATTTGACGTGCTTTATTCAAAGAAAAATACAAGTCAGACACCAAAGCTCATTAACCACTTCAATACCAGGCACTTAGGACACTTCCCGCCCAGACCAATTTTCAGCTTTCAGTGCTGTTGCGTTTCGAATGAGAATTGCGCGGTCGTGCGACGCTGCACCCAAACAAGCTTTTTGTCATTTTGTTCCCACAAATAGAGCTTTCTTTTGGTGGTATTTGATCACCCCTGCACAGACTGAACATAAAAAGAAACTTATTTCGTGCAGTTTAAGTCCAATCAAGAAAAATACAGGTAAAAAGAAGAAAACAAGGTGCTCAATAAAAGTAAGACACACTCCGTCAGTATACGATCGGGATAAAACCGAATCGTATGCAAACAGGGTCCGTCTCACGTTTCCTCAGGAAAAGGGATACGCACTCTGTTCGTATACGATCGGGATAAATCCGAATCGTATGCAAACAGGGTCCGTTTCACGTTTCCCCAGGAAAAGTAAGACGCACTCGGTT
>BLSH010362662.1:114520-128469 GCA_018402905.1 Glandirana rugosa
AAAAAGAGGATGCAAGTGACTGTCTGCGTCGAGAAGAACTGAAACACCCCAAGAGCTGCGTCTGTCAGTGAACGTAGGAGAAAAAGGGATTTTATTATAACTTACCGTAAAATCCTTTTCTCCGAGTTCACTGACAGACGCAGCACCCACCCCTCTGGGCTCTGTTTTGGTACGGCTTGTGTACAAACTGGAGAGTCCTCTGTGAGGGGGGGTTTTAATGTAGGAAAGGAGGACGGCCCCCAGGGGAGGGGCCAGCTGAATTCTTTCCCTGCCTAGTTAACTCCTGGTAAGACGAACATAAAACCCCACAAAGTCAAGAAGAGCTGCGTCTGTCAGTGAACTCGGAGAAAAGGATTTTACGGTAAGTTATAATAAAATCCCTTTTTACCTGAGAGTCACAAGCAGCCGTTCCTCCGATGACACAGAGCGCCACATCACGGTGTCCATCCTCGCCAGCCTTGGCCTGAGCCTCTCTAACAGCTCATCAAAGACCGTCACAGACACCGCGTGAAGTTTAGGAATTTTTCAGAATGTATGTGCAGTTGGGCATACATATTGGTGACGTAAACCACAGACAACCACTTGGATACCATTGGATGCGTCCAAAATCTACGTCTGCTGCTTCTGTCCTCCATCTGTCTCCTTCTTCGCAGCCTCCGCAAGACAATCAGCAAGATTGCCTCGTCTATCTTCTGGATGACAGGATCCATAAGAAATTACGAACAAAACTACCAAAACTCCAACAAACTCACACCTGCTCTCTCTCTCTCCAACCAAAATGGCACTGACATGTGATCTCTAACATGTTTTATTTTCCTTGGCATTAAGGGTCATTTGGGTGTGGAAAATAGCAAAGGGATGTCTTTTTAAAAAAAATGCTTATAGGCGCTAACGCGGGAAAACGCGCGATGACGCCAATGCATAACGCTGATAAAATCGCTTTTTTAACACCACTTTTTTCCTGGCATCAGTACTAGCTTTGCAGCTCGTTTTTTTAGAATGCCCGTGTGTATGAGGCCTAATAAGTAAAGGGAACCAAGGAGACCCCACATGTGTATAATGCAACAGCCTCCCTCTACTGGTTTGATAGAGATTCCAGCCCACGGGTTTGTGTGAGGTAGTGGGATAAATGTGTTCCTCTGCAGGAACTTTGCAGCCATTGTGAATACCAGTATTTTCCCTCCACAATTTTTGTTGACTTTTTAGACGAGCTTCTTTATACTACTAAGGAAAATAACTAAACGCAAGATCAAAAATGTGTTATATATTGCAGCCATGCAGTCCTTAAATGGTGTTTGCATTACTTTTATTTGTCACGCTAAGAACATTTTTCACAAAGTACAGAATATATCTTGTCACTTCTTATGAGCTATGTAATTTTTTCTTCTGTAAGGTACAAACCTCCCCATTTCACAAAATAGAGATGAAGAAAAGAAGACATGTTTGAAATCTAGCTTGGGTGGCAACCGTGGCTCCCTTTTATACAGTGGAAGAGTGACTAAAGCTACTTAGGCACAGGCAGGAATTGTATCCACAGAATTACTAGATGATTGGAAGGGGAAACAAGCCTGAAAAAAGAATACTAATGCATGCATCTTAAAGCAGACCTTCAGTCATTTTTTCACTTGCCATCTATTAAATCTTCTGCCCTTGTTGTTTTAACTTTGGATAGTAAAACATTTTTCTTTCTGCCAGCAAATACCTTCTACAGCCCACTTCCTCTTTCTTGCCTGGTCATTAGCCTAGGCTTATGACATCATGCACAGCTCTCTCTCTCACTCTCATGAGAATTTGCCAGGAAGGGAAGGGGGACGAGTCATGAGGGCCAATGAGAGCCGCAGAGCTGGAGGTGTGTATCTGTGTAAATCCAGGAAGTGAACAGGTAGCAGCTTCAGCTGTCCACAGTTAAAATGGATGCAGCCAGACTTAGAGAAGGGAGATTTCTGCAGCATGTTTGGCAAGTACAGAATCACAATATATATAAAATAATATGCAGAGTGGTAGGAGGGAAGCTTCAGAATGGCAAAGTTTTCATTACAAATGATGTGAGCAGACTGCAGTTCCTCTTTAAGGACTGTAAGCTGCAATACATTATTTTTTTTGTTTTTTGAGTTTAGATATGCTTTAAACTAAGGTACTGTAGCATATTTCTGTTTCTAGCATGCATAATCCATGGAAATGGTAACTAATCCATCTACCTGCTACAGTTATGACAGAATTGGTAGAGATCTTCTAACTTAAAGTGGAGTTCCACCCATAAATGGAACTTCCGCAAATCGGATTCCTCCCCCCTCCGGTGCCACATTTGGCACCTTTCAGGGGGGAGCGGATACTTGTCAAATCCTTGTATCTGCTCCTACTTCCGGGGACAATCTCCTGCCCCTCCTCCTTCCCCCCCCCCCCCCCACCCCCTGCTGTCTTCTGGGAGACACACAGGTCCCAGAAGACAGCAGGGACCATTCAGAGCGTGCAGCACGTCTCGCGCATGCTCAGTAGGAAACAGGCTGTGAAGCTGCAAGGCTTCACATCCTGTTTCTATTAGTAAGAATGCCGGCGCCTGCACCCGGTGCCGACATCGCGGGCTCCCTGGACAGGTACGTGTCCTTATATTAAAAGTTAGCAGCTACAGTATTTGTAGCTGCTGACTTTTAATTTTTTTTGCCATCCGGAGCTCCACTTTAAGATCCAGAGAACTCTAAAGACCCTGCATGTGTCAAACCCTGCACCTCTCCAGTAAATATGGATTTTGTGGTGGTCCTATTTTGCCCCTTTTTTTTTTTTGCTGATTGTTACGCATCATTCATTGTTCAACATTTGTAATTTGTCTGTTAACAGTCTTTACAAAACCCTTGTCACCTGCTTTTACCTTGATAAATATTTGAGTTTGATGAATGACGGTACCCTGTGTGAAGGTCTGTGATGACCCATGCATTTGTGAGCTTTTTCACTTCGCAATGATTAGTCTCTTGCACAGGGTATCAAGAACGTACAAATGAAGAGCACACACTTTAACAAATGTTAGCTTGATTGTGTGGCTTAACCATCTGCTTGCTAAGGGATCAGCCTATTGATTTGTGGTATTTAATTGGAGCTCTCTCTGTTTAAGGATTCTTTTTAATTTTTTTTTTTTTGTGGCATTAATTTCTAGAGGATGTGGGTACTGTCTTCAAATTAAGGCACCCAGCTTCAAATTGGAAACAAATCTGGATATGTAATTAAGCAGTGTAAGAGATGGTTAATGAAAAACTCCCTTGTGGGATCTGTCTGTTCCTTAATAACCCTTCATCGTTACTGGCTTTGCCATCACTTGAGTGATGGTTGAAGCTTCAAGAACAATTACAGAGTGTTCAGTGTTCTCTTTAAATGCACTGATTTTATATTCAGGAAGTACAACCTCTTACAGAATTTCCTGTAATTATTATTTCTGCATGTTGGCATAACATTCTCATTTCCTTTTGTGATGTTTGTTTGTAAAAATATACCTTACCTTTTAGTGACATTTTATAAAATCTTTAGGAAGAGAATGTATCATTGCCTTAATTTACCAGAGCCCAGCTTACATTTGTTGTATCAGCACTTGCATCACCCTCTAATGGGCTTTAAGTCGGCCATAGACGGTTCAAATTTGGTCAACATTCAAACCATGTACGGACAGGTTGAATGTACCCAAGTTGATCAATCAATCAATTTGGTTACAACCATCCTGTCGAATTTTACATGTAATTGTTGCTAGTGGCTAATATAGCCCTGTGTTCTCCCGGCGGGGAAGGCTTTTCCCGCCAGGAGAACATAAAGTCTCCGCGGGAGGGGAACATTGACTATAATTGATGGGGGAATCCAGTGATTTTTTTTTTTTCGTCAACCCTATGGTCGGCTTTAGTCTTGGTACATCGTACAGTTATTTATTAGACAACAGACTTGTTGGAAAGGGCATCCTTTTAATACATTTGTGTTTAATTGTTTCAAGGAACCCTGTTCAAACGGAATTTTAAATGTACCATTTTATTTTTTTTTTAAATGTGTGGTCACCTAGTGCATTGATAGTAACTAGTCTTATTGAGGTAAATCGATATACAGCAGGCAAAATAAGTACTGAACACGGCAACATTTTTCTAGGTAAATATATTTCTAATGGTGCTATTGACATGAAATGTTCACCATATGTTGGTAACTTCCCATGTAATCCATACAGACAAAGAAGCCAAAACAAATAAGTTCCGAAATTAAAGTGTATGTAAACCCTCCATATACCCAGTGAAGTGAACATCCTCAGATGATACATAGGGAGGAAACACATCTCCCTATATAAGTCTTACGTGTCTTCAGCTTGATATACTGTTTAGAAAATGCACATTCTGTTATATTTTTCACTTCCTCATTCCTATGCAGGAGGAGATAATTGCTAGACGCTGTGAGACACTGTGCGAAAGCTGATTGGAGGAAAGGCACACACCCCCTTCCCACACATGCACAGCCATGTCTGTGTATTGTTTAGCTGGCTGCTAATCTATTATTCGCAACCTCATCCGTCTCTAAAATCTATGTCCTGTCTCCCAGAATGTGTGAGAATTTATCAGGCTGATAACGGAGCTACAGAGGATGAGACAGCTACAGGACATAGCTCTTTGAAGAGAGGTAAGAAAACACTACAGATAGATGTGTCCACCTCAAATTTCATGAATCCGGATTACATCCACTTTAAGTTATGTGTAATAAAATTGAATGACACAGGGGAAAAGTATTGAACGCATGAAGAAAGGGAGGTCCAAAAAGGCATGGAAAGCCAAGATACCAGCTGAAATCTATCAGTAATTAGAAAGCAATCCTGTCCCTTGTCAGTGCAAAGTAATATCTGCTGGTTCAGTCTCATCTAATGGTCTATAAAAAGGTGTCACACAAGAAACATCTCATGATGGGTAAAAGCAAAGAGCTCTCTCAAGACCTCCACAACCTTATTGTTGCAAAACATACTGATGGCATTGATTACAGAAGAATATTTAAATTTCTGAATGTTCCAGTGAGCACTGTTGGGGCCATAATTCGGAAGTGGAAAGAACATGATTTCCCATAATCCGGCCATGACCAGGTGATCCTTCCTCCTGAGGAAGGAGCTACGCAGGCTCCGAAACATGTAACCGCCCACCATCAGTGTAGACGTGCACCGCTCTGTGCACTCCAGCAGGAAAAACACCAGGGAATCTGCTCCAGTTCCACACACACCAGCACGCCATTGGACTCTGATGACAGCTGTAGGCTGGCTACATCCACCCTCCAGGCTTGAGGAACGAGGAAATCTGATACTACAACACACGCTCGTATCTTACCATCATCCTGTAAGTGTTAACCCCCTGTATGCCTGCACTGACCACCCTCTGCTGCACTTAGAGGCTTTCTCTGTGTTTTTATCCTTCAGGAACTAACTGCTACACTCAGATGGAAGAATGTGTATCCACACTATATTATATCCTATGCATATTTGATCTTCTACAGTGTAAGTGTTTTTAACCGTGTGTGCACCAATAAATCCTTTACATATTACACTTAGAGGTGCCTTGTCTTCTACCCCTTATACCTCCAGATCTGCTTTGTCTGTCCAAGAGCTGCCCTAAGGACACCACTTGGCCACCAGCCCCGCCATCCGAAAACTTGAGCGCCCTAACAACCTCTCTTGCGAGTTTTCTGATCGATGAGTGAAAAGACTTATCAGAAGAGCTCAAGAGCCAAGGACCACTTGTGGAGAGCTTCAGAAAGACCTGGAATTAGCAGGTACAATTGTTTCACAGAAAACAATAGGTAATGCACTCAACCGCCATGGACTTTATGCACGCCCACAACGCATTGCTGAAGAAAAAGCATGTTGAAATTTGTTTAAAGTTTGCTGTACAACATTTAGACAAGCCGGTGAAATACTGGGAGAATATAGTCTGGTCAGATGAGACCAAAATTGCACTCTTTGGATGCCATAATACATACAATGTTGAGGTCAAATGGCACATCACCCCAAAAGCACCATATCAACAGTGAAGTTTGGAGATGCTGTGGGATGATTTTTCATCATACGGTACTGGCAAACTTCATGTCAGTGAAGGAAGGATGAATGAAAAAAATGTACCATGACATTCTTTATAAAAACCTGCTGCCATCTACCAGGATGATGAAGATGAAAGAGGGTGGACTTTTAAGCAAGGCAATGATCCCAAACACAAAGCCAAGGAAATTTTCAATTGGTTTCATAGAAAGCAAATAAAGCTGGTAGAATGGCCCAGCCAATCACCTGACTTTAATCCAATAGAAAATCTATGGAAAGAACTAAAGATCAGAGTTCATAGAAGAGGCCCACAGACCCTTCAAGATTTGAAGACTGTGTGGAAGAATGAGCAACCTGAGCAATGCATGCGACTAATTTCTCCATACAGGATACATTTGATGTGGTATTACCAACAAAGGATTTAACATCCACCAGCTCCGTGATGTCATCATGGAGGAGTGGAAGAGGACTTCAGTGGCAACCTCTGAAGCTCTGGTGAACTCCATGCCCAAGAGGGTTAAGGCAGTGCTGGAAAATAATGGTGGCCACACAAAATATTGGCACTTTGGGCCCAGTTTAAACATTTTCACTTAGGGGTGTACTCACTTTTGTTGCCAGCAGTTTAGACATTAATGGCTGTGTGTTGAGTTATTCTGAGGTGACAGCAAATTTACACGGTTTTACAAGCTGTACACTCACCACTTTACATTGTAGCAAAGTGTCATTTCTTATGTGTTGTCACATGAAAAGATATAATAAAATATTTACAAAAATGTGAGGGGTGTACTCACTTTTGTGAGATACTGTAAGGTCCCACAGTTAACAGTGCATGTCAGAGCACAAACCGAGCCATGAAGTCCAGAATTGTCTGTAGACCTCCGAGACAGGATTGTATCGAGCACAGATCAGGGGAAGTGTACAGAAAAATATCTGCAGCATTGAAGGTCCCAATGAGCACAGTGGCCTCTATCATCTAAATGGAAGAAGTTTGGGACCACTAGGACTCTTCCTAAAGTGGGCCGCCCAGGCAAACTGAGTGATTGGGGGAGAAGGGCTGTAGTCAGGGAGGTCACCAAGAACCCGATGGTCCCTCTGACAGAGCTCCAACGTTTCTCGGTGGAGAGAGGAGACATTTCAGAAGAACAACCATCTCTGCAGCACTCCACCAATCAGGCCTGTATGTTAGAGCGGCCAGATGGAAGCCACTCCTCAGTAAAAGGCACATGACAGCCCACCAGGAGTTTGCCAAAATGCACCTGAAGGACTTTCAGACTATAAGAAACAAAATTCTCTGGTCTGATGAAACAAAGATTGAACTTTTTGGCCTGAATGGCAAGCTTCATGTCTGGAGGAAACCAGGCGCTGCTCATCACATGGCCAATACCGTCCCTACAGTGAAGCATGGTGGTAGCAGCATCATGCTGTCGGATGTTTTCCAGCAGCAGGAACTAGGAGACTACTCTGGATCGAGGGAAAGCAGAGACATCCTTGATGAAAACCTGCTCCAGAGTGCTCTGGACCTCAGACTGGGGCAAAGGTTCATCTTCCAACAGGACAACGACCCTAAGCCAAGATAACAAAGGAGTGAATGGCCCAGATTTGAACCAGATTGAACATCTCTGCAGAGATTTGAAAATGGCTGTGCACCGACGCTCCCTGTCCAACCTGATGGAGCTTGTGAGGTCCTGCTAAAAATAATGGAAGAAACTGCACAAAAATAGGTGTGCCAAGCTTGTAGCATCATATTCAAAAAGACTTGAGGCTGTAATTGGTGCCAAAGGTGCTTCAACAAAGTCTTTGAGCAAAGGCTGTGAATACTTATGTACAGTACATGGGATTTTCTTCATTTTTTATTTTTAATAAATCTGCAAAGATTTCAAGCAAACTTCTTTCACATTGTGATTATGAGGTATTGTTTGTAGAATTTTGAGCAAAATAACGAATTTAATACATTTTGGAATAAGGCTATAACATAGCAAAATGTGGAAAAAGTGAATACTTTCCGGATGAACTGTACCTTGATGCTATATAACACTGTATTATACTAAAATGTTGTGGTATTGTATTGTGTAACAAATGGATTGATTCTATATTATTGTGCCCTGAGCCCTGCAGCAAATGGGAAATGTGTATTTTGTGAAGCCTAGCAGACCAAGCATAAACATTGAATGAATAAAGCTGGTAATGGGACGGTCTGTCTCCAGTGCTCATAAATGATAATGTTGTTTCAACGAAACACAAATATTGTTACAGTATATGCCCAACCTCTTAGGTACAATTCTCAAATCTTTACTGGAATCATTTATTTTTATGAGGGTCACATCAGCCTTCGTAACACTTCAGAAATTCTTAAACCTAAAAATGGAGCCCTGACTTTTGAAGTTACACTTGTTTATTATTTGAAATATTTCAAAGTTTTAACTGTTGCTTCACATAGCAATCACAGTTCTTTTATGTTGTGACATAATTATTGCACTGCATGCTTGGTAAGATTTACATAATTTCACATAAAGTACAACTAAAAACTGCGTGAAATCATGTATTGGTAATTAAACCTCTTAAAATTGTAATCCTTAAATTAATCTGTGGAATGTTTAAGTCTGTTTAACTAAGACATTGGTGACCCTCACTATCGATGTGCTTTCCTGATGCTGAACTTCCTAAGGGATGCAACATGTGCAGATCATTTCTAACAGCCATGCAAGCCAAAGCCCAAACTGCATCTCCCATGATCCCTTTCTGGATGCTGATTGAAAGGGTTGTTTTTTTTTAGTGAGAATAGATCCTTCTACAGGTGCTGTCAGGCTTAGGCCCCTTTCACACTTATGCGACTTGGGACTGCAAAGTCGCATGACAAGTCATTCCCCATTATTTCCAATGAGTACCATTTATATCTGTATGGCTTCAAGTTGTGTCGACTTCAAAGTAGTACTTGCATTACTTTGGATCAACTTTGATGCAACATGAGGTCCACAGACTTCAATGTTAAACCCTCAGTCATATGCAAATCGCACCTGAATATTTCTGTACTATTTCTGTATGACTTTGTAATATGTTTTCATTGCGCCCGCTCTGTCTCCAACAAGCTCACTGCTGTTCATGACCTATTTGTCACTAATTCCTTTAATCTACTTGCCATCACCGAAACCTGGCTCCACTAATGCACTTCTCCTTCTCCTGCTTCCCTCTCCCATGGTGGCCTTCTCTGGACTCACTCCCCTAGGCCTAACGGACGCAAGGGAGGTGGAGTGGGATTCCTCCTATCCCCACAGAGCACCTTTCAGGTTCTTCATTCTCCTCCCTCTCTTTCACTCTCATCATTTGAAGCCCACTGTATACGTATATTCTCTCCAACCTCCCTAAGAATTGTTGTGATCTACCGGCCTCCTGGACCACTGTCAGCTTTCCTTGATGAATTTTCTGTCTCGCTACCCTACTTTCTCTCTTCTGAAATTCCCACAATCTTTCTTGGTGACTTCAACATCCCAGTTAACACGAACACTACTGCTACTTCTAAACTTCTTAGTCTAACCTCCTCATTTGACTTGAAGCAATGGGTAGAGGCTTCTATTCACATTGACGAAAAAACCCTCAACCTTGTCTTCTCCTATCTTGCACCACCTTTCCCTGCAATCGCCTAACCGTCACCTGTAGAAACCTTTGACAACTCAACACTTCTCTTCTATTCTGCTACTGACCACCTCTTTGAAAAAATCTCACCCCTGTCCTGCCCCAACCAAGCCACTGCCATCTACAATAAATCCCTATCCTCCACCCTGGACAAGCTCGCTCCCCTCACCACACACAAATTCAGGCCTCAACCCCTACAACCCTGGCAAACAGTCGACACCAGAAATCTCAAAAAGCTTAGCCGCGCTCTTGAGCGTCTGTGGCACAAGACAAAGTCTCTCAAAGACTTCAACTAATTCAAATCTGCCCTCCATAAATACAATTCTTGCCTCCACACTGCCAAGCAGACCTATTTTACCACTCTTATTAACACCTTCTCATTCAGTCCCCGTCTACTGTTCTCTACCTTCAACTCCCTACTTCGTCCTCCACCACTCCCGTCCACTAACACACTCACTGCCCAGGAGATTGCTGATCACTTCAAAAGCAAGATTGACACAATTTGTGATGAAATCTCCACTCTACAGGCATCTTTGCCAGTTAACACCCCATGTCAAGAAGCACAATTGACACTATCCTTATTCAAGCCTGCTACTATAAACAAGGTTGCTAAACTCCTTTCTAACGCCCACCTAATCACTGGACCCTATTCCCTCTCAAATACTACTGTCACCATCTGACTCTATCCTGCACTTTCTAACTCACATCTTCAATCTCTCCCTCTCTTCTGGCATCTTCCCCAATGCTCTAAAATATGCATTGGTCACCCCCATACTCAAAAAGCCATCCCTGGACCCTACCGATCTTAACAATCTATGCCCTATCTCCTTGCTCCCCTTTGCCTCCAAACTCCTCAAACGCCTAGTCTACAACCAACTGAGTGACCACCTTGTTAAGAATAACCTTCTTGACCCCCTTCAATCTGGTTTTCGCCCTCAACACTCCACGGAAACTGCCCTTCTTAAGCTCACAAATGACCTAATAACTGCAAAAACCAATGGACACTACTCTGTACTCCTACTTCTGGACCTTTCGGCTGCATTTGATACTGTTGACCACCCCATCCTCCTCAAAAAACTTTACTCCCTCGGTCTCCGTGACTGTGCTCTTCGGTGGCTCTTGTTCTACCTATCCCATCGCTCCTTCAGTGTCACAAACAATTCTACCTCCTCCTCTGCTCTTCCTTTGTCTATCGGGGTCCCCCCAAGGTTCTGTTTTTGGACCTCTCTTATTTTCTATATACACCTCTTCCCTGGGCCTGCTGATAGCCTTCCACGGCTTTCAATATCATTTCTACACTGACGATACCCAAATCTACCTCTCCACCCCTCAACTCACTCCATCGGTCTCCTCACGCATCACTAACTTATTAATAGACATATCTGCCTGGATGTCACACCACTTTCTCAAACTTAACTTGTCCAAAACCAAACTCATAATATTTCATCCCCTACGTGCAGTTTTCCCTGACTTCTCTGTCAAGAGCAATGGCACAACCATCCACCCATCCCCACATGTTAGAGTGCTTGGTGTTATCCTGGATTCTGAACTCTCCTTTTGGCCCCACATCCAATCACTTTCTAAGGCTTGCCGCCTCAACCTCCGCAACATCTCTAAAATACGTCCCTTCCTAACCAAAGAAACCACAAAGCTCCTGATTCACTCCCTGGTTATCTCTCGCCTTGACTACTGCAACTCTCTCCTCACTGGCTTACCTTTAAACAGACTATCCCCCCTTCAGTCCATCATGAATGCCGCTGCCAGACTCATCCATCTTACAAACCGATCAGCGTCTGCTACCCCTCTCTTCCAATCCCTCCACTGGCTGCCACTCGCCCAACAAATTAAATTCAAAATACTAACAATAAGTTATAAAGCCATCCACAACTCTGCTCCTAACTACATCACCAGCCTAGTCTCAAAATACCAACCTAATCGTCCTCTTCACTCCTCCCAAGACCTCCTGCTCTCCAGCTCCCTCATCACCTCCTCTCATACTTGCCTCCAAGACTTCTCCCGAATCTCTCCCATCCTCTGGAACTCTCTATCCCAGGCTGTCAGACTGTCCCCAAATCTATCCACCTTCAGGCGATCCCTGAAAACTTTTCTTTTCAGGGAAGCCTATCCTGCCACCACCTAACAACTACACTTCTTATTTTGTCAATCGGCTCATCCCCCACAGTTATTGCCCCTTCGTATCACTTAACCCTCCCTCCTAGATTGTAAGCTCTAACGAGCAGGGCCTTCTGATTCCTCCTGTATTGAATTGTATTGTAATTGTACTGTCTGCCCTAATATTGTAAAGCACTGCAAAAACCGTCAGCACTATATAAATCCTGTATAATAATCAATAATAATTGTGCCAAAGTTGCAACAAAGTCTGACCAAATTTGCACTGATCCTAAATCGCTGCAAAATCGCTGCAAAACACTGCGGTAAAATCTCGTCACACAAGTGTGAAAGGGGCCTAACATGAGGGCAGACAGTACAGTTACAATACAATTCAATACAGGAGGAATCAGAGGGCCCTGCTTGATAGAGCTTCCAATCAATCTACACACATTACACTAAAAGAAAAGCCCACTGTGACATTGGGGGAGATTTATGAAAACTGGAGCATACAGAATCTGGTGCAGCTGTGCATAGTAACCAATCGGCTTCTATGTTTTATTGGCAAAGCTTCACTGAAAAAGCTGAAGTTAGTAGCTGGTTATTACACACAGGCCCACCAGTTTTAGTAAATCTCCCCCATTTGTCATTGCCTTGCACTGCAGTTCTAGCAGAAGAAAGGATGCAGGGATGACAGTACTGCCATGATTTCAATTGTGGTACTACAGTGTTCCCACAGTGAATATTAAAATATCCTAACAGAATGTTGGCTGCATTGGTTTCCATTAAAACTCCAGACATGCTGTCTAAAATTGGCCCTATAAGGGTATTCTATTCAATATGGCTGCCTCACTAGTCTTATAAGTCTTTTGTGTCCCCAGAGAGAAAATCATCATATAAATATACAGTATATTCATTAATTAAAATAGCAAAATTCTTTGAATTTCACTCTGCGGCTGTCCCTCCTTCCAACAACCACTGTGAAAGATGTGCCAGCAGAAAGAGTAGAGGGACAGAGTATGGCTTGGATGAGTGGTGAGACACTTTTCCTTACAAACAGTAGGTAAAGTCAGTATAATATAAAATACCACTGTGCTGGCTTTGTTTATGTTAAAAACACCTTGTAGCAATGCAGAGAATTGGTCATTTCCTTGACATTGTGTCATTGTTGCTACTCCATCATAGGGAGCAGCTTGGCAACAGCTTTTCTGGCTGCATCAACAGGTAAGTTGGGGTACATAAAGCTGTAGAGATATAAGATAGCAGTTTCATGTTTGTTCAACATGCTTTACCACAAATTTTATTTTGTTGAGAGACGAGGATCCAATTCATACCGTAGGTTGCTTATATACAGTTTTGTATGCCTTCCATTTTCATTGTCTCACAAAAAGGCACAACTTTACATGTAAGCCAGATTCACATTGAGGCGACGCGATTTGAATCGGTTTTCTATTCAATTCCAATGCATTTTTTGTGTGATTTGGATTTCTGCCCTAGTGTCTGTCTGCAGAAAACGCAGTGAAATCTTTGAGATGCCATTTACATTCAAGTTTTTGGAGCTCACACATCGCAACACACAGGACAAATATCTGTGTTTATTAACTTTAATACGGTTTCATTTTAAGATGTTTTTAATAAACTTGTAAGTTATGGTGTGTGCGCACGTTTTTAATGATTTTATTGTATTTTTATTGAAAAAATACTGGTTTGATAAACATTTGCATAACTATCACAGGACTTACAAAATTAGTAGCACCATCTTTTTATTCTACTGATCCTGTGCTTTCAGAAAAAGTGTGGTTTGGGAGTCTTTTGCAGACTGTTAAAGCTGTAGCTAATAATGATCTTGGCCACCTAAGGTTAAAATAAAAGTGCAGGGCTTGGCAGCTAATGGGTTAAAGATCTATAGTTTTGAATATTCTAGTCGTAGGGCACAGCTGCATGACACTGGTACCGTGTTCCTGAAGCACTGGTTTTTCCAGTTCTGGTGTCTACACTGTTATGCTTATGTCTTAATAAGTCTTGTATTTCATATACAGCATCTTACAAAAGTGAGTACACCCCTCACAATTTTGTAAATATTTTATTATATCTTTTCATGTGACAACACTGAAGAAATGACACTTTGCTACAATGTAAAGTAGTGAGTGTACAGCCAGGGGCGTAACGATAGGGGTTGCAA
>BLSH010362662.1:130591-155166 GCA_018402905.1 Glandirana rugosa
CCTACTGAAATCAACCTCTGCCCTACTGACATGCCCACTTCTCTACTGATACTGTCTACTGCTCTACTGCATATATATATATATACAGTATCTCACAAAAGTGAGTACACTCCTCACATTTTTGTAAATATTTTATTCTATCTTTTCATGTGACAACACTGAAGAAATGACACTTTGCTACAATGTAAAGTAGTGAGTGTACAGCTTGTATAACAGTGTAAATGTGCTGTCCTCTCAAAATAACTCAACACACAGCCATTAATGTCTAAACCGCTGGCAACAAAAGTGAGTACACCCCTAAGTGAAAAGTCCAAATTGGGCCCAATTAACCATTTTCCCTCCCCGGTGTCATGTGACTCGTTAATGTTACAAGGTCTCAGGTGTGAATGGGGAGCAGATGTGTTAAATTTGGTGTTATCGCTCTCACTCTCTCATACTGGCAACATGGCACCTCATGGCATAGAACTCTGAGGATCTGAAAAGAAGAATTGTTGCTCAATATAAACATGGCCTAGGCTATAAGAAGATTGTCAAGATCCTGAAACTGAGCTGCAGCATGGTGGCCAAGACCATACAGCAGTTTAACAGGACAGGTTCCACTCAGAACAGGCCTCGCCATGGTCGACCAAAGAGTTTGAGTGTACATACTCAGCATCATATCCAGAGGTTGTCTTTGGGAAATAGACGAATGAGTGTTGCCAGCATTGCTGCAGAGGTTGAAGGGGTGGGGGGTCAGCCTGTCAGTGCTCAGACCATACGGCGCACACTGCATCAAATTGGTCTGCATGGTTGTCATCCCAGAAGGAGGCCTCTTCTAAACATGATGCACAAGAAAGTCCGCAAACAGTTTGCTGAAGACAAGCAGACTAAGGACATGGATTACTGGAACCATGTCCTGTGGTCTGATGAGACCAAGATAAAAGTATTTGGTCCAGATGGTGTCAAGCGTGTGTGGCGGCAACCAGGTGAGGAGTACAAAGACAAGTATGTCTTGCCTACAGTCAAGCATGGTGGTGGGAGTGTCATTGTCTGGGGTTGCATGAGTGCTGCCGGCACTGGAGAGCTAGTGTTCATTGAGGGAACCATGAATACCAACATGCACTGTTACACACTGAAGCAGAGCATGATCCCTTCCCTTCAGAGACAGGGCTGCAGGGCAGTATTCCAACATGATAACGACCACAAACGCACCTCCAAGACGACCACTGTCTTACTAAGGAAGCTGAGGGTAAAGGTGATGGACTGGCTAAGCATGTCTCCAGACCTAAACCCTATTGAGCATCTGCGGGGCATCCTCAAATGGAAGGTGGAGGAGCGCAATGTCTCTAACATCCATCAGCTCCGTGATGCCATCATGGAGGTGTGGACGAGGACTCCAGTGGCAACCTGTGCAGCTCTGGTGAACTCCATGCCCAAGAGGGTTAAGGCAGTGCTCGAAAACAATGGTGGCCACATAAAATATTGACACTTTGGGCCAAATTTGGACATTTTCACTTATGGGTGTACTCAGTTTTGTTGCCAGCGGTTTAGACATTAATGGCTGTGTGTTGAGGTATTTTGATGGGACAGCAAATTTACACTGTTATTCAAGCTGCACACTCACTACTTTACATTGTAGAAAAGTGTCATTTCTTCAGTGTTGTCACATGAAAAGATATAATAAAATATTTACAAAAATGTGAGGGGTGTACTCACTTTTGTGAGATAATGTATGTTTAGCATTTTATTGTCTACTGCAGCTCAGTGCGAGACCCATGCCTTACTGCATACCTATGCAGATTTGTTCATTCCTAGTTTGCTGTGTTTTTCCTTTTGATTTTTCTATCAAAGGAAACTAACGACTTAAAAAGGGTTAAAGCCTTATGGATACAAGGCTAGAGGCCTTGTTCAAAATCTTATTCTCCCTCACATGCCCTACCCTGCAACCTGCCATTCTGGTGATGTCCCTCTACCAGACCTTGAGCATCTGGTCAGTGGTTATATCTGGGATCCTGGCTCTGTCATAATGGATTCTTCTGTCCTCCAGCAGCTGAAGCTTGTCTTTGGTCTTACATGTCTTTTGCCAGGCTAGTGGATACTATGTGCCTAATATCCAGAATCAGTCTCCTTTTGGTACACATGCAGAGGAGCCCTTGGCTCAAATACTGGTCTGTCTAAACAGCAGTACCAGAGATGCAATCTTCCAAACCCATGAACAAGTCTTTGCTGTGAGGGGACTCTCCTACTGGACATTTGTTGGCCTTTGCCACCACCTGGCCTCAGGACATTTCAATCACTTGGGTACAGAACATGGTACCCCGGGGCTACAAGCAAGAATTTCAATCTTTGTCTCCACCCTGTTATCATTCCTGCCATCGTCCCCCACTATCAGGCTTTCATATTGTTCTGCTGCTGATGCTCTGTCAAGGGGTCATAGCCATTTACCAAAAGAGGAAAGATTCCAGGGATTCCACTGAAAGCTGTTAACATTTCCCAAAATGCATACTCTGTCTAGCGGTTCTCAACACCTTCCTTCAGGTTTAAAAATTCTGAATGGAAATTATAAAGTCAATCATTGCTTCCCTCCTCCTGGGAGACGTCCTAGTCTCTGTGGACATTAAGGCTGCCTCCATGCATGTCCCCATCTTTCTGTCACCACTTCCTGCGTTTTGCATTGGGCACCCAACACTTACAGTTTATTGCCCTTCTTTTTGGGCAATCCACTTCACTTCAGACCTTTGCCAAGGTGCTAGCTCCTATACTTGCTCTGTTTTTCTCTCAGGGCATTCACATAGTATGGGATATCTGAATGACCATCTACTAAAGGAACAATGGGCACAGACACTGTCAGTTGCTGTCCAACAAACTGTTTAAGCTTTGCTGAGGTTCCGTGGTTCCTGAACCTCCTGAAGTTGGTGCTGGAACTGTCTAATCACTTGTAGTATCTTCTCCTGGATATTTTCTCCTTCCATTGGTAAAGCTGCAAACTGTCCACTCCCATGTTCAAATGCTACAGTCCAGGAACCAACCAACTCTGCTTTTGCATGAGGGTTCTGGGCTTAATAATAACCTCTTTTGAAGCAGTTTCATATGCCCGTTTTCACTCCAGACTGCTGTAGCTCGGCATTCTAGCTGCATGGTACAAGAAGCCTACGTCTCTGGACTATAACATGGATCTAAGCCCCAAAATTGGGCTTGCCCTGACCTGGTGAGTCAGAGGTCTAACCCAGGAGTAGAGGATATCTCCCCACTGATTCCCGGTCTGTCAGTCCTGGACACTCTTGGTGTAAGAGATTTTAGTCAACAGAGGATGCTCTTCTGATTGACATTCCAGAACTACAAGCAATTTGGTTATCTCATCCATGTTTGATTTGACTGCTAGGCCACCTAAGGACTGGTAAGCTGCAATGTGTTTCATATTTATATTTTTGGGTTTAAATAAGCTTCTGTTTGTTGAAGCCTGGTTAATAAAGGATAGGGGCCTGCCTGATTCAGTTATACTTACATTTTTAAAAGCTATTGAAGAAAAGAAAAATGTGATCTGTCGCAACCACTGCGACATGCCTCCATCCCGAATATGCATACAAACGGAAAAATTGGTCCTGGGACTTTAAATGGGACATGCTGCATACGAACAAGAGTACAAGTGTATAAAAAGTTAATATTTTATTTACATACTGTATACAGATTGACATGATAGACAACATAATCATTTGCAGAGATCTGGCTGTCAAGGGCCCTGGAAGGAGCTGACATAACACAAAATGAGTAGAGCAAAAATTCATGAATATACATACACATGATAAAATGATGTAAAAAAGTATACATGAACAGATACATGATAAATTGATGTAGAAGTCAGATGGTATACGCATTGATGTAACTATGCATTTTGTGGCATATAGCCACTCGTCAGGAGTGCAATGCTATGAGTTTGAGTAGATGTCAGCTCAAAAAATTGGCCTATCTTGAAAGGAAGAGAGGGGAGAGCCATAACAGGGTCTGACCTGGGGCTGAGGCAGGGATAATCCCGTCCCAACCAGGGGAAACAGCCAGGGTGTAAACCATGGTAAGGTGAGTGATCCATAACGAGGAGGGAGACATTGAAGGATGCATCAATCCCAGTCTAATCAAATGGTGATAGGTAAGGTGTACAGAGCGTGCTGCTCAAGTGTTGACCTGAAAGCTAGGATATCGGTTTCTTGTTAAGTCTACCATCACACCTGGATATTTTATTACTCGAGGTGCGAGGTAAGAAAATTCCATCCTAGCATGTACTCCATGTTCTATCAAGGGTCAAATCTCAGCCCTTTTCAAAGACTGATTGCCTCTCACTCCTTATTAAAAGTCTTTGTCCAGGGTGTCACTTACAATATTTTCCCTGTACATTCCCCAGTGACACCACGGGATCTCAATTTGGTTCTGCTGATTCTGCAGAAACTGCCCTTTGAACCTCTCAGAAATATTCCTGTCTACTTCAGTCTTAAGGTTGCCTTTCTTGTTTCCATCACATTTGTGTGACGGGTTCTAAGTTTGCAGTCTTAACTTGTAAATGCAACATATGCTACACAGAGATAAGTCTGACTTGAGGCCTAAAGCTTATTTTCTTACCATGGTTGCTTTTTCCTTTCATCTTGACCAGGACTTTGTTTTTCCAGCTCTATGTCCTGCTCCACGACATCCCAAAGAGATTTTCTTTCACTGTTTGGATGTGTTATATGTGGTTTAAATCAGTGGCTGTCAGAATACCCATTCAGTGGCTGTAACCATTGGAAGCAGCTGATGTTCAGTTGGAAATTTTCCAGCAGGCTCCATTGATGTAAGTCAATTGACTGACCGAGTTTTGTCAGAGTAGGGCCACCCACTGAACTAATTTCGGTTGGATATTCATAAACATTTGCTCATTGTATGGCCAGCTGAACTTTCCTTCTTAAAGTCAACAACTAGCCTGTCTACTCTTGCATCTAGCTTTTTTTTCATTAAAGTGATTGTATAGTCTCTTTTTCCTATAAAAATAACAGACATGTTATACTTACCTGCTCTGTTGCAGTGGATTTGCACAGAGTAGCCCCAATACTCCTCTTCTCTGGTCCCACTTCTGTGATCCTGGCCTCTCCCTCCTGTTGAGTGCCCTCACAGCAAGCAGCTTGCTATGGGGTTACCCGGGCCGAGTCGCATCTCCCTTTGTCCATTTAGACATGGAGCCCTGACCCGCCCCCCCCTCTCCTGATTGGCTAGCTGACTTTGACAGCAATGGGAGCCTATGGCGCTGCTGCCGTGGACATCGCTGGACAAATAGGGACCTCAGGTAAGTATTAGGGGGATTGAGGGGGGCTGTTGCACACAGAAGACTTTTTATCTGCATGCACGAAGATAAAAAAAAAAAACCTTCTGACTTTGCAGCCCCTTTAAAGTACACTTGTCATGAGTGCCATTGCTGTTCTCATTCTGAAAGTTTTAACTGACAAGCTTCACAATTTTGAGTCACTGATACAGAACAGAAAGTCTGAGAAACCTCAGTTTTTCTTACCTTTATACTTGTTCTGTGTCATTGACTTGCTAACTGTTGATGCCAAATCATCATCATGACAGCCAGGCAGCTAGCTTTTTCAGAATGAGAGGTAAGCAATGGCAGCTTCCATATTTCTCTTGTGAAATTTTTTCTCTAACCATTTGGCACTGATGTATGACATACGTCAGCGGCATCAGGGAAAGGGGGAGTTTCACAAACTTTTGTGTAATTATCAGATAAGCAGCAGGCTGTCAGGTGGAAGCAATCAGGAAACAATATAGTTGCTCAATTGCTTGCCCCCCCCCCCATATGTCCGCACCCCAATATCTCCTATGTGGTTAAAAAAAAGTGTAAAAAACTGTTAAACCCAAACATTAAGAGGTCTTAAAGTGTCGCCTGAGGAAAATTTAAGATGCTAAAATGTATCACCTCTTCAGAGGCACGCACAATTTTAAGGCTTGACATGTTGGGTATCTATTTACTGGGAGTAATCTTGTGTTTTATATTTTACCAAAAAATGCGGGTAATGTGTTGTGTTTGTGCACCCTAAAATTACCTTTTAGTGTATTTTTTTACTGAAATTGTGTGCTTGATAAAATAAGTAATCTTCAGGCTTAAAATAAAATAAAACACAAAAATGGCTTTGCCAGTGAAGGGTTCAAGACCAACTCCATTAAACAAAAACAATATATCTTTGCTGTAGGGCCCCCCCATTGTAAGAGTTAAATGCATATTCAGGGGTTTTAATCGGAGAAAGAGCTTGCACCTCTGATGGTGAAGGTGAACAATAACAGCTCGGCCACTCTTAGCAACATCCTTAATGTCCTGAGAATCTTCCACTCTGGCTTCATGGTGTACTTAAATAGCCTAAAAATAAAAATAATACCTGCTCTTGGTTTAACCATACCAAAAAGCTGCTGCACCAAATAAATCCTGAATACCGGACCAAATTAAAAATGTACAAGACCTGGTGCTGAAACGTATACAAATAAATCTTTGAATACAGATATATTTGTGCAGTATAAACAAAAATCAATAATCAACTCTAATGTACAGTCATGGCCAACAATATTGAAACCCCTGCATTTCAGTCAGATAATGCGCCACTTCTCCCATAAAATTGTTACATTTACAAATGTTTAGGCTTTCTCATATTTATTTCTTTTGTTTGTATTGGTATGACACAAAAAGTGGAGAAACAAAAAGCCAAAACTGACATATTCCAGGCACAAATGGACTGGACAAAATTATTGGCACCCTCAATTTAATATTTGGTAGCATACCCCTTGGAAAAAATAGCTGAAATCAATCACTTCTTGTAACCATCAATGAATTTCTTACACCTCTCTACTGGATATTTTGACCACTCTTCTTTCGCCAACTGCTCCAGGTCTCTAAGATTGGAAGGGTTCCTTTTTCCAACTGCTGTTTTGAGATCTCCCCACAGGTGCTCTATGGGATTTAGATCTGGACTCATTGGTGGCCAGTTCAATACTCTCCAGCGCTCTATCTTAAACCACTTCCTGGTGCTTTTTGATGCATGCTTTGGGTCATTGTCTTGCTGTAAGACCCGTGACCTCTGACAGAGACCCTTCGGACTTTCTGACATTGGGCCCTACATTGCACCCCAGAATTCTTTGGTAGTCTTCAGATTTCATACTGCCATGCACACGGTCAAGATATTCACTGCCTGAAGCAGCACAGCAACCCCAAAACATCAGTGAACCTCCACCATGTTTGACTGTAGGGACTGTATTCTTTTCTTTAAAGGCCTCATTTCTTTTTCTGCAAACAGAATGATGGGCTTTACCAGAAAGCTGTAATTTTGTTTCATCTGCCCACAGCACATTCTCTCAAAAGGATTTTGGCTTTCTCAGGTAAGTTTTTTGGCAAACTCTTTGATCAATTTTTTTCCCCCAGTCGTCTTCCGGGTCAGCCCTTGAGAGATGGGTTCCTCCTCCCAGAAACCGAAAACACATTGGCAAATTGTCTTAAAAGGCGGTCCCTCAAGGCCCTGCTCAATTTTAGTGTTTCCTCCGGCCGGAGGAGACATGTTGCCAGAAAGGACCTGAGGGCTACATCTCCTAAGGGCTGACAACTGGGCAGGCATCCAGGAGAACAACATGTGGAGGAAGGTGAGCCAGTGGATGGGGGCAGGAGGCCTTACCAGAGCCGCAACGTTTGGTGGGGGAGGTCGGAAACGGCCAGAGGCAATCCTCCTAGGCACGGAAGGGGAGGTATCCCGGTTTTCCGCCATCCTCTGTACCCAAGCGGGGAGATAGGTGTCAATGTTCCATCCCCTTGGCTAGTTCCAGCGGAGGGGCATGTACCCGCGGCCGGAAGCTAGCTTGACCCAGAAGACGTGGCGCGTCATTTCCAGGGAGGAATGACGTCATTGGCGTGCGCTGGGGACCTTGTCGAATCCCTTTAAAGGCATGGGAGGTGGGAAAGGCCGGCTGGTGGCGTGTATATGGATGAGACTGCAGGTGAGGACGATCATCCTTCCGCCCAATCGCCCAGGAACAGAGGCACCAGCGAGATGCAGGTAGGCACCAGGGGGTGACCAGTTATGTGTCTCAGGGGACAGTCTGTTAGATGTGTGGTGGTCTAGCATACTGGGGCACACCAAGGGAAAGGTAGCACTGGGTGTTTTTTGCTGTGGTGGTGGAGTGTTAACGCTGCACACTGCCATAATCCCGTGTGGCCCTTTCTTTTCTGTTGTCTTTTTGCAGGCTAAGCCGATTAAAGACATCAAGCCTACCCCCAAAAAGCGGTGTGCAAAGTGCAATGCTAAAATGCCTTTGGAACATGGGGAACCGCTGTGCCAGATATGCATCGATAAACTGATTAAAAAGCAATTGGACTCAGTGTTTTGATCCATGAGGGAAGAAATGACTTCAACATTTAAGGATTTAAAACTATTTATTTCAGAGGCTAGGCCTCAAACAAATCCTTTAAGGGATTCTTCACCTCCTGTCAAATCCGGTGCTTCGGGTTCACAGGAAAAGCATAAAGAAGGATCAGGTAGCACGGTACCTAGTGAGCCAGCTACTGACAGCTTAGACTCAGAGCTTGAGGAGGAGGAAGGTGCTAAAGCTGGCCCCAGATAAAATTGTCTCTGGAGGACGTAAACGAATTGCTTGGTGCAATATATGAAACATTGGAAATAGAGGAAGGGGAAGAACTGGCTTCAAAACACGACCGGATGTATCAGGGTCTTAAAAAGAAGTCTAAGTTTCCTGTGCATCAGGTGATGTCAGACGTGGTAAAGAGCGAATGTGCAGAACCTGAAAAGAAACCGTTTTTTGCCTCAAGTCACAAAAAGCATTTTCCTTTTGAAGAAGATCCTCAAGCAGGTTGGAACAAAAATCCAAAACTTGACGCTCCCTTATCCAAGGTCTCCAAGAGGTCCTCATTGGCATTTGAGGACACGGAGAACCTCAAGGCCTGCATGGATGAAAAAGGAGACATTATCCTAAAGAGGGCCTGGGACACTAGTATAGCTAGTCTCAAGCCAGCACTAGCTCCTTCATGCGTAGCAAGAAACATGGAGGTATGGCTTGCCAGACTCCATAATCATATTCAAAACGGTACTCCAAGAGAGGATATGCTAAAAACGCTGCCAGTACTTTCCAAAACAATTGGATACATAGCAGATGCGTCTGCTGAATCTGTGAAGCTGGCTGCAAGGTCAGGTGCACGGTCAGTAGCAGCCAGAAGGGCCATATGGCTGAAATCCTGTGCAGGGGACCCGGCGTCTAAATCAAGGTTATGCAACCTCCCATTTGCAGGGGATCTCCTGTTTGGGACAGGATTAGATGAAGCATTGGAAAGGACGGCAGACAGGAAAAAGACATTTCCAGCAGAAAGGCACAAAGCACCTCCAAAGAGTTTTTTTGGGGACAAAAGAGAGTGCCCACAAGAAAATAAAAAAGAATACCCCAAGAAGCATTGGGCAGGACATAAGAGTAAGCCAAAGAGCAATCCACTCTTTGACACTACCAGTCAAACCCAGAAGCAATGACTTCAGCATGCCGGTAGGGGGAAGATTAGCTGCCTTCCTCCTGCAATGGCAAAAGACAACAGCCAACAACTATGTACTGGACATTATTTCAAGAGGCTACACACTAGAATTCAACTCTTGAGCCCCAGAGAGGTTCTTACTGACAAGACTTCCAAGAGACCCAGAAAAAGTAAGGGCCCTCCCGCTTCTATTGGGGAAAATGGTGGACCAGAGGGTCCTCACCCCAGTTCCAGCTGGAGAAAGAGGGAGGGGTTTTTACTCTCATATATTTGTAATAAAAAATCCCTCCGGGAAGTTTCGTCTGATAATGAACCTGAAGCCTCTGAACCAGGCAATCACTTACAAGAAATTCCATATGGAATCCATTAGAGCTGCACGATTCTGGCCAAAATGAGAATCACAATTTTTTTGCTTAGAATAAAGATCACGATTCTTGCAGCGTAACATCTTACATATACAAAAAATTGGGCTAACAGCACTGTTTTTAGTTTTTTTTTTTTTTTTTTTTTAAAGCATCGTTTTTAAAAAAAAAATGCTTTTGAAAGACCGCTGCGCAAATACCGTGTGACATAAAATATTGAAACAACCACCATCTTATTCTCTAGGGTCTCTGCTAAAAAAAAATACATAATGTGTGGGGGTTCTAAGTCATTTTCTAGCAGAAATACTGGATTTGTACTTGTAAGCAGCAAATGTCAGATAAGATTTAGTCTTTAAATGGTTAAACTAAAGTCTTCTATACACTGGAGTTCAACCCCTTGATAATTTTAAACATAGTATCTTTTTACTTCTTTTATCAACTTGACTTGGCTCTCTGCCCAGACTTGGCAGTCTGCCCAGACTCAAGTTGCTCCGACTTTAGAGAAAGATTCCTGGGGAGACTTCAGGCGACTTGCATTGACTTCTATTACAGTCAAGTTGCGCTGAGTAGCCCCACATGTCGGACTCCGTTAACTGCACTGAAAATCACTGTAATGCCTGATGGAGATCACGGGGGGGGGGGGTGAATTGAGATCGTGATTTTAATACGATTAATTGTGCAGCTCTAGAGTCCATCTTCTCAATCAGGAACATCCTCCAACAAGAAGTATTCATGGCGACCATGGATCTCAAGGATGCCTACCTGCACATTCCTATAAAGGAAGAATCGCAGGAGGAGGTTGGCAGTGGCAATAGACGGGGAGGAGCACCACTTTCAGAGCAGGGCTCTACCATTCAGCCTATCCTTGTCCTCCAGGATGTTTACAAAGGTATTAGCGGAAGCCCTGGGGCCCCTAAGATTGACAAAGATCATGGTAATTCCATACTTGGACAACCTGTTATTTGTGAATCAGTCAAAGACACAACTAACGGAAGATCTTTTGGAAGCAAAGCTGTGGCTGGGATCACTAGGGTGGATTCTAAAAATCGAGAAATCCAATATGTGTCCCACTCAGAATATAAGGTTTCTGGGGTACCAGCTAGATTCCAGAGTACAAAGAATGTTCCTTCCGGAAGAAAAA
The DNA here is from genome assembly GCA_018402905.1 of Glandirana rugosa. Taxonomy (NCBI): domain Eukaryota; kingdom Metazoa; phylum Chordata; class Amphibia; order Anura; family Ranidae; genus Glandirana; species Glandirana rugosa. Next base: position 141,609 of record BLSH010362662.1, read on the forward strand.
GTCCAGGGTCTGACCAGCAGAGTAAAAATGATCCAGAACAATCTACCGGGGTCTCTGAGAGAAATAATGTCAGTATTGGGATTAATGACCTGATCAATCACAGCAGTACAGTGGGCAAAATACCACTTGAGACACTTGCAGTCGTTTCTCCTAAAGCAAGGACATACAGATTTAGACAAAACAGTGTGGCTTACGAGTTTGGTAAAAAAGATCTCTCTGGTAGTGGAGGAACCACGAAAACCTAGAGCAGGGACTGCAGTGGTCATTCCCAGCTGCACAGACAGTTACCACGGACACAAGCAGCTGGGGGTGGGGAGCCCACCTCGCAGGTCAACTAACCTAGGGAAGGTGGTCCCAGAGGAAGCAAAGAACTCATGGAACTGGAGGGTGTTAGTGGCAGTGGCCATGGCCATACAACATTTCCAGGAACAGGTCAAGGATCAACATCTAATGATCCTATCAGACAACGCTACGACTGTAGCATATCTAAACAAGCAGGGTGGGACAAGAAGCCCCTCCTTAATGCATGTTTCAAACCAGATCTGCAAGTGGGCAGAGGTGAACTTACTATCTGTGACAGCGGTTCATCTAAAGGGCGAGGACAACAAGGTGGCAGACTTCTTTAGTCGCCAGGAGGTGTCACATGGAGAATGGGAACGCAACCAAGAGGTGTTCAAACAGGTGGTTGACACGCTGGAGGGGACCAGAAATAGATCTGTTCACATCCAGGAAAAATTCCAAGACACGTCTTTTTTACTCACTAAGCCCACAAGACAAACCTTTGGGGATAGACGCACTATGGAGCTAAAGGGCATGCTATGCCTTTCCCCTGGTACACCTGACTCCCCGGGTAATAAAGAAGTTTCTGCAGGAACAGACAGAATGAATTCTGATTGCTCCATACTGGCCCAAGAGGGCTTGGTTCTCTATGCTTCTCCAATTATCATTGGAGGAACCGTGGCTACTCCCCTGCCGGGACGATCTGATGACTCAGGGACCTCTAACCAGGCTCAAACAAGAGCGTTTTTGATGGGCCGCTTGGTTTCTGAAGAAAATCTCTTAAGATCTAGAGGACTATCAGAGAAGGTTTATAGCAACCCTACTAAGCGCCAGGAAACCTAATACCAGGGTCATATATAAAAAAGTTTGTAGAAAGTTTAACACCTGGTGCACTGAGAACGATAGGAGAAAGATGGATACTCCAACTGTCTTAGAGTTCCTGCAACAGGGAACAGACAAAGGGTTGGCATTAAGTACCCTAAAAGTACAAATATCAGCACTTTCAGTCTACCTTGAACATCCATTACAAGAGGACCCACTGATCTCACACTTCTGCAGAGCTTTAGCAAAACATAGGCCAGCAGAAAGGCAAAAATGCCCCACGTGGGATTTGGCAACAGTACTAAAAAGTATAACTAAGAGCCCCTTTGGACCCCTACAGGAAGCCTCAATATGCTTATTAACACAGAAAACAGTCTTCCTAGTGGCTATTACAACAGCCAGGAGACTAGGGGAACTGCAAGCCCTATTGGTAAGAGAACCATTTCTCAAAATCTGAGGATAGAATCGTCCTACAAACTGATCTAGGGTTTATGCCGAAGGTATCATCTGCCTTCCATAAGTCACAGGACATAATTTTTCCTTCTTTTTGTACCACGCAAAAAAATAGTAAGGAACAAGAGCTAGCACTACTAGATGTCAGAAGGTGTGTTCTACAGTATCTGGAGGTCCCCAATGACTTCAGATCCTCGGGTGCCTTGTTTGTTGTATATGCCGGAAAACAAAAGGGTAAACAGGCATCTAAAAATACGTTCGCAAGATGGATAAAAGCCCCCATAATAGAATGTTTTAGGACTTTGCAGATGGTACCACCAAGAGACTTAAAAGCTCATTCTACAAGAGCATCAGCAACTACTTGGGCAGAGAGAGCAGGAGCTACTCCTGAACAAATCTGCAGGCGACGTGGGCAAGTTTTTCTACCTTCGTTCAACATTATAGGCTGGATCTAATATCCAACCAGGAACAGGCATTTGGGAGGAAAGTCCTCCAGGCTGTGGTCCCACCCTAGTCTGGTGAGTACTTGATTATCCTCTCAAGGGCTGACCCGGAAGATGTCTGGGGGGAAAAGCAGAGTTAGTTTCTTACCGGTAGCTCTGTTTCCAGTAGTCTTCCGGGGCAGCACGTTCCCACCCTAATGTCTAACCTCAGATTTCCGGCCTTCGGTTCTTGGGGACAACTGACCAGGGACCGCCTTTTAAGACTATTTGGCAATATGTTTCTTGTTTCTGGGAGGAGGAACCCATCTCAAGGGCTGCACCGGAAGACTACTGGAAATAGAGTAACTAACTCTGCTTTTCTTTTTCGTCCACGTCCAAGGAGATTAGCAACCGTGCCGTGGGCTGCAAACTTTTTGACAATGTTGCACACAGTGGACACAGGAACATTAAGATCTCTGGAGATGGACTTGTAACTTTGAGATTGTCCATGCTTTTCCACAATTTTTGTTCTTCAATCCTCAGACAATTCTTTGTTGCTCTTTCTCTTCTCCATGCTCCGTGTGGCACACACAACAGAAAGGTTGAGTCAATTTTTCACCGTTTTAACTGGTTGCCGGTTTGATTTCTAGATTGTCAGCGCTGGTTAATTGATATAGGTGAGTTTAATTACATATTACAGGAGCATCACAAACTTGGAATACAGTTATTCCTTACAATTTTGAGAAGGTGCCAATAATTTTGTCCAGTCCATTTTTGGAGTTTTGCATGGAATGTGTCAGATTTGGCTTTTTGTTTCTCCAATTTTTTGTGTCATACCAAAACAAACAAAAGAAATAAACCTGAGAATGCCTAAATATCTGTAATTTACAATTTTCTGGGCGACGTGGTGCATTATCTTACAGAAATGCAGGGGTGCCAATATCTTTGGCCGTACTTGTGCAATATGAGCATATGATCAACATTCTTATCAAATAAACATTTGTCATAAGTGAACCAATAAAGTCCTTATATAATTCAGACTCTACTTAATCTCCAGGTTCCTTAAAGTGCTCAGTGATGAATAAAAACATTTAAGTGCTTCAATATGCCAAGGTGCTTCCCCACATCCAAGCCTCTTGCCAGATGGAGATGACCTCAAAATAAAATAAATCAAGCATGCTTTTTTTAATCCACAGAAACCAATGTTTCCACTGTGTAGACTCGAGTTGGGTCTGCGACCCCCACCAGTGTATTGCAGCAAAGGTGTCCCCACACAGGAATCACTTCGGTAACCCAGACTCCAACCGCCACACAGTTCAGATCAAGGAACGTATAAAACCAGAAGAAAGGAAAAGCTTCATAATGCAGTATCATTCAAAACCCTTTATTAAAGGACTATTTCACTTTGTGTACGAGAAGTACAGATTCACAAAACATGGCCACGGGATATGCCAGCACACCAGTGTCTATTGGTGTCACCAATCCAACTCCACCTGAAGCATTTCTCTGTAATAGGCATCTTCTGGGAAAGAGGCTCTCTTTTTCCAGGAGACGCCTTACCACTCTAACAGTAAAGAACCCCCTACGCAGTTAAACCACTTGCCACTTTAGGACCAGAGCACTTTTTGCGATTCTGTACTGCTTCGCTTTAAATGACAATTGCGCGGTCGTGCGACGTTGTACCCAAACAAAATTTGCATCCTTTTTCTCCACAAATAGAGCTTTCTTTTGATGGTATTTGATCACCTCTGCGTCATTTCTGATCACCGCTATAAACCAAAAAAGAGCGACAATTTTGCAAAAAAAAAAAAAAATAATATTTCTTACTTTTTGCTAAAACATACAAAAAATACAAATCCAAAAAAAAATAAAAAAAATGTTTTTTTCATCGGTTTTGGCCAATTTATATCTTCATATTTTTGGTAAAAAAAAAAAACGCAATCAGCGTTTGGCAAAAGTTGCCGTGTTTACAAACCATGAGAATTCATTTCTGGCAATTTTTATTGGGACTACGACATTGCGACGGACATGTCAGACACTTTTGGGACCAATGACATTTATACAGGGATCAGGCAAGTATTAGGAAAGTAGTAGGGAGGCTGGGAAAGAGCTGCATGCAGAAGGTTTTTTTTTTTATGTTAATGCATTAAAGTAAAAACACTTCTGCCTTTATAATACCTTTTAGGGAATAGTGACTTACCTGTCAATTCCTTATTTTGGAGTAAAGTACATCCTCTGTCCTCTGTGGTAACTACCTATTGGTTGTATAAAAACTGGAGTCTCTGAAGGTATGTACAGGAACCTGGTTAAATTTCCTTTTACTGAGCCATAACATATTTTATATGGAAAGGTTTGGCTATTTCATGTTCCCTTACAACTATGAAGGATATGCAAACTTTTATTGTATGTTGTGCCATTAAAGTGATTGTAAAGTCAGAAGTTTTTTTATCTTAATGCATTCTATGCGTTAAGATAAAAACCCTTCTGTGTGCAGCAGCCCCCCTAATACTTAGCTGAGCCACATCTCTATCCAGTGACGTTGCACGAGAGACCCGGCTACCCGGGACTCTCCCTCCTGATTGGCTGAGACAGCAGTGCAGAGCCATTGGCTCCCACTGCTGTCAATTAAAGTCAGTGAGCCATTGAGGAGGGGGTGGGGCGGGGCGGGGCCGAACCACGGCACTGTGTCTGAATGGACACACAGAGCCTCGGCTCGGGTGCCACCATAGCAACCTGCTTGCTATAAGGCACTTGTCAGGAGGGAGGGGCCAGGAGCGCTGACGAGAAACCCGAGAAGAGGAGGGTCAGGGCTGCTCTCTGCAAAACCACTGCACAGAGCAAGTAAGTATAACATGTTTGTTATTTTTATAGAAAAAAAAGAGACTTTAGTATCACGTTAACATTTTGGGATTGTGTCTTATTGGTAGCTCCTTGGCAGCTTATAACAGTTCTTTCTTAGAACAAAGTTCACCTTTGTTCACACACCCCCGACCCCTTTCATTCCCTGTTTTGACAGCAAGTGGGGGATCTTCCCCCTGCATGATAACCTTTGGATATGAATGGGGGCAACTACAGTCTCAAAAGATGCCCTCATTCATTTCTGTGGATGATTTCTGTGCACTTGTCTCCAACATTATTCAAGAACCATTGTGAAGGACATAAAACCACACATCAGGGAAGGCCACAACTATCTTGCATCAAGAAGAGCACATCAGGTGTGTGTAATACATATGGCTATAAGGATCAGGGGGTGGTTTATTGCACATAGTTTGAAAGTGCATACTTTATGTATACTTCATTTCTTTTTGCTTCCCTTTGATGCTTTGTTGCTTAATTCTTTCCTTCCTCGAGTAGCTTGAATGAGCTGTGTAAACCTGATACAGTTCTTTTTCTATGACTGCTGTTACCAGTAAGAGTTGTTTGCCACGTTGCTTTAACTCAACATCTTCACTGCAAAGTTGCTGACTAAGCAAATATCCTCCTGTAGTATCTTAGATCTCCATCAAAGCTTAAAACTATAAGGAAGAATCCAGGGCCAACTTCTGCTAGCATAACCTGACTCAGGAGTAAGTAAGAAACAGCTTGAAGCTGATGTCAGATTTCCGAAGTCTTCAGCATATGGCTTGCAGAAATAAGACTGGATTTCATTTCTTTCGTTCATCATAAGTTCCTTTCATGTTCTGTAATTGAAAGCGTGTGTGTTCCAGTGTACAGCCTTGGATATGTATGCCCTCTGGCACTCCTGTTTCTAATTTCCTGAGTTAAAAGCAGAGTCCTTCAAAAGAAGAGAACTACAATAATTTCTCCCTGACAGGCTGCTTTGGGCCCTACTCGTCTTCGGTTAGGCCACTGCAGTACCATCATCAGTGGAGCCAATCAACGTCTACAGAGGGTGGCAGAGTTTTCTTTCCTGCATCAGGCGTGCCTATCTTCCATTGTGCTAGTATTTTTTTTCCATTGTTGGCTTCCAAATTAATACGTGGCTGGTGCCTCATAACATGCTGCCTTTTGAACCTTTTGTTGTGGTTGTGCTAGACTTCACTAATATACCAGTGGTTGGAATATTATGCTTTACAGTTCTTGTAATGTGGCTTTAACGATTTCTGAAGTTATAAGTAGAGAAGGCCATGTTATGAGAGGCTTTATGTAAATAGGCCAATGACTTCAAGTCATAGCTGAAGATCAGTGTAGGTTAATGATTAAATAACAATGCAGTAGGAATCAAATGGCTTTGCTGCCTTTCATCTTTCTTGTAACACCATCATTAATGGTGATTTGTGGGTTTTCTGGCATTGTTTTTTTATAAAAAAAAGTGTGTGCATATGTACATACAGTATCTCACAAAAGTGCGTGCACCCTTCACATTTTTGTAAATATTTTATTCTATCTTTTCATGTGACAACACTGAAGAAATGACTCTTTGCTACAATGTAAAGTTGTGAGTGTACAGCTTGTATAACAGTGTAAATTTGCTGTCCCCTCAAAATAACTCAACACACAGCCATTAATGTCTAAACCACTGGCAACAAAAGTGAGTACACCTCTTAGTGAAAATTTCCAAATTGGGACCAACATGTCAATATTTTGTGTGGCCTGTGACGACATCACAGAGTTGGTGGATGTTAGAGACCTTGCGCTCTTCCACCTTCTGTTTGAGGATGCCCCACAGATGCTCAATAGGGTTTAGGTCTGGGGACATGCTTGGCCAGTCCATCACCTTTACCCTCAGCTTCTTTAGCAAGGCTGTGGTCGTCTTGAAGGTGTGTTTGGGGTCGTTATCATGTTGGAATACTGCCCTACGGCTCAGTCTCTGAAGGGAGAGGATCATGCTCTGCTTCAGTATGTCACAGTACATATTGACATTCATGGTTCCCTCAATGAACTGTAGCTCCCCAATACCGGCAGCACTCATGCATCCCCAGACCATGACACTCCCTCCACCATGCTTGAGTGTAGGCAAGACACACTTGTCTTTGTACTCCTCACCTGGTTGCTGCCACACACACTTGACACCATCTGAACCAAATAAGTTTATCTTGGTCTCATCAGACCACAGGACATGGTTCCAGTAATCCATGTCCTTAGTCTGCTTGTCTTTAGCAAACTGTTTGCGGGTTTTCTTGTTCATCATCTTTAGAAGAGGCTTCCGTCTGGGACTACAGCCATGTAGACCAATTTGATGTAGTGTGCAGCGTATGATCTGAACACTGACAGGCTGATCCCACACCTCTGCAACAAAGCTGGCAGCACTCATATGTCTGTTTCCCAAAGACAACCACTGGATATGACACTGAGCATGTGCACTCAACTTCTTTGGTTGACCATGGCAAGGCCTGTTCTGAGTGGAACCTGTCCTGTTAAACCACTGTATGGTCTTGGCCACCTGGCTGCAGCTCAGGTAAAGCCTAGGCCATGTTTATGTAGAGCAACAATTCTTTTTTTCAGATCCTCAGAGAGTTCTTTGCCATGTGCCAGGTTGAACTTCCAGTGACCAGTATGAGAAAGAGAGAGCGATCACGCTAAATTTAACATACCTGCTCCCCATTCGCATCTGAGACCTTGTAACACTAATGAGTCACATGACACGGGAGGGAAAATGGCTAATTGTGCCCAATTTGGACATTTTCACTTAGGGATGTACTCACTTTTGTTGCCAGTGGTTTAGACATTAATGGCTGTGTGTTGAGTTATTTTGAGGGGACAGCAACTTTACACTGTCATACAAGCTTGTGCACTCACTGATTTACATTGTAGCAAAGTGTCATTTCTTCAGTGCTGTCACATAAAAAGATATAATAACTGTGTAATAAATGTGTGGCATTCAAAAGCATTTCTAAGTCAGCCCAACAATTACTATTTTAAACAGAAATGAAGACCATATTCTTTACCATATTGTTTTTCTCTCTGCTAGAATTGCCAATCTTACTGAGGCTGAGGTGCAGTGATCTTAGTGTCAGAATCCCTGAGTGTTAGTTGAAGCTGGTTGGTGATTCATAATGCTGAGATGTAACCATGGAAGAGCTTCCAAGCATGGATGGACTAGCTGATCTTTATATGATTATCAGAAACAATCAATGACTTAAAATCTGTGGGTCAGCATGCTTTTTATTTCAGAAGAGCCATATATTTTTGAGCAAGCAGTGTTTGGATGCTGTTGTTTCTGCAGAGGAGGTATGACTAAGTTTTTGCAGACAGGGTGCCCCAACTTTTGCACATGGCATGTTATATTTTGTTTCCAGTGTGATAAATTGAGCATATGCTGAAATGAATTAAGTTGGGAAAAAGCAAAACACATTTGCCCTGTGTACAGTATACCACCAAAGATATCTTTAAGTTGGTGAAGTGGTGACGCTTGCATTGTCAGATCACCCTTAAAGCTGTACAGGTTAAAATGACCGTAAGGCCCCATACACACGGGCGTATGAAAAAAAATAAGCAAAACGTCAGGCCCCATGTCAGGGAAAAATCAGCATTTATTTCTGCATTTTGCATCGGCGTTAATGCGCGTTAGTGAGCGTCGGCGTCAATAGGCGTTTTAAAAAAAAACATTCCTCTGCTGTTTTTTAACCTGAAAACGTCTGCGTCAAAAACCCGGCTAACGTCGGTTAGTGAGCGCTTTGCAGCGTCCAAAACGCCAAAACATTACAGCCTTGGAACGCACTGACCGTGGGGTCTACGTTCAGCTCACGAATGCTGACGCCATCTACAGCTCAAAAACGTCTGCGTTTTCAAGGGGCCTTTGAATAACATAGAGAGCTGTAAAAAACGTGGCTGTAAAAAACGCCTGTGTGTACGAGGCCTAAAGCTTCCATTTTTTTTAATTGAAATAATAAACATGTCATAATTACCTGCTCTGTGCAGTGACTTTGCACTGAACAGCCATGTTCCTCCCCCCGACACTCTTGGCTCCTCCTCTTTGGCGAGTACCCCATGGAAAGCTGCTTACTTGGGGGGCACTCATGTGAGCTCGCTCCCAAGCTTTGCTGTCTGCGTATATAGACACAGGCTCCCTTGTCATAGATTGTCATTTGATTGACAGCAACAAGAGCCAATGGGGTTGATTTACTTAAAGGGGTTGTAAAGTCAGAAGGTTTTTTATCTTAATGTATTCTATGCGTTAAGATAAAAAGACTTCTGTGTGCATCAGCCCCCCCCAATACTTACCTGAGGTCCTCCTCTGTCTAGCAATGTCTGCGAATGTCTCAGCTCTCCGAGATTCTCCTTCCTGATTGGCTGAGACACAGAAGCGCCACCATTGGCTCCCGCTGCTGTCAATCAAAGTCAGCTAGCCAATCAAGGGAGAGAGGGGACAGGGCCAGGTCGGGCTCCGTGTCTGAATGGACACAGGGAGCTGTGACTCGGCTCGGGGCCCCCATAGCAAGCTGCTTCCTGTGGGGGTACTGAACAGGAGGGAGAGGCCAGGAGCACAGAAGAGGGACCTGAGAAGAGGAGGATCTGGGCTGCTCTGTGCAAATTCACTGCACAGAGGAGGTAAGTAGAACATGTTTATTTTTATAGGAAAAAAAAAAAACAAGGCTTCACAATGACTTTAAGGCAAAAATACTGTGCATTTGCACCAGAGCTTAGTAAATGAGGAAAAGCTTCATTTTGCAAAGAATACTTCATGCAAGGAAAATAAAATAAACAGCATACTTGCTTGCACATGTTTGGGTAAATGCAGCAGAGCCCACCTCCCCCCCCCCCCTTAATTTCTGAGCTTTCCCTCAGATCTAGAGCAAGTGCGGATGCAGTGCACAGTGTATTTGCCTTTAGTAAATCAACCTCCCTGGCTCCCGCTGCTATCAATCAGAGGTATAGTTATCCCCAGGACCACCCATACCAGAAATGTCCGGCGATGATCCAGGTAAAGAAGGAATGTCCTGGTCCTTCAGCTTCAGTATGGAGCTAGCAATCCCATCTTGCAAAAAATTAATAAAGGAACTATTAGGCTAAAAGAAGAAGGCCAATACCCTTCATTACTGGGTCATGTTAGCTTCTATTCACATAGATAAAATATATAATTTCACAATAGGTGTCTACATTTTGTATTTTAATGTATAAATCAACTTTTTTACCCAAGTATGCAAGTCATGTATGAATATGAAATTACAGCACTGTTAATTATAATGTATACCTAAAGCCAGTTGTTTTTAGTTTGCTTGGATATTGTAAGGAATAGTTTAAAGGAAAAGCCCTTTCAATTTTTCTATTTTTTTTTTTTCTTCCTGATTTCCATTGGGGGAGATTTTCCTTTACTTTCTGCCTGAAGGCACACCATGAAGTGAAAGGAGATCTCTCTCCAAAGTAAAAAAAATCCTCAGATTGTTGTCACTGGGATAAGTGTCCTAATTGGAATATTTCACCACTATTCCTATTCCAGTAACTGCTTCAAATTGTTGGTTTTCCTTCACTGCAATAGGAGGTAACCTCCTCAATAGGGGCTCAGTTGTAATAACCTGACCGGGATTAATAGCCTGATATGTACTCTTTCCAGATGTACTAAATTTAAAATGTAACTCTTAAGCCTCGTACACACGGTTCGACGGTCGTACAACCGAACGGACCAAATCGTATGTTGAATCATGTAACTTGCGTACTGACATGCACTACACGATCATACGACCAAGCCGAACGTAGTGACGTGTTATGAACGTATAAAGAGAAAGTTCAGGTGCCTGTAATTAGCGTCCGGCCATTCCTGACTTCTGAGGATGCATGTTTTACACAGTACAACTTGTTGGACCAACTTCTCTGTACACACGATACAACGGTCCTACGACCGCTTGTTGGTACTACCAAAGTTTTCTAGTTTGCTCATACAACTTCTGTTGTACGCCGTTTTCTAATCACGCATACTAACGGTCGGATGATCATACAACGAGCGGTCGTAGGACCGTTTGCATACGACCGTCGAACTGTGTGTATGAGTATTAAGGCTGATTTAAAAGTGACCCTGTGGGAATTTAAAGAGAACCAGTGGACAGGCTTTAGACATTCAGATTTTTGCATATTCTTGTAAATGAGCTTAAAATAACTCCTGACCTCTTAAGCAGAAGCACTGAAGTCGTTCTCTCAGCAGCTCAACTTCCCTGCTCATTCCTTCCTGAGAACCTGCTCTGTGTTTACCCACAGAGAATAGAAGGCTGGAAGGAATGGACACTTGGTTAACTTCAGTGCTTTAAAATTAGAGGGGGAATTGTCCCATAGTACCTGCAGCTACAAAGCTCAGTGGAGGCTTCTTTTAAAACCCATTAAAACCGTATTTAGTGCTTATTGACAGTGCTTTATTGTTAAAAAAAAATAGCAATGACTCTGAAAGTAAGACCCCTTTCACACCGGGCTGTTTAAGCAGTGCTTTGTCGCCACTAGCAGGGGGCTTTTAAGCCCCCAGAAGGGATTTAAAAGGGGTTAAAAGCGCCGGTATGGCGGCGCTTCCAAAGCGCCGCTGGCCATTCATTTCAATGGCAGGGGCAGTTTAGGAGCAGTGTACAGTATACACAGCTCTCACACCGCCCCAAAGATGCTGGTTGCAGGACTTGTTTTCCCATCCTGCAAGCGCACCGCCCTAGTGTGAAAGCACTCAGGCTTTCACACTGGGGCTGCAGGGGAGGCAGTTTTCAGGCGCTATTTTTAGCGCTAAAGTGCCTGAAAACTGCTCCAGTGTGAAAGGGGTCTTAGAACTGCACATAGTGGGGTTAATGCACTAAAAGACAAATAGACTGTGCATGTTGCAAATGCAGTTGAACATTACATGGACATTTGCTCCAGAGCTTAGTAAATGAGGGGAAGCTCTGCTGACTTCCATCATCCAATCATGTGCATGCAAAAATGCTCTTTTTATTGCATGTGATTGGGTATTCTTTGCAGTGAAGCTTTACCTCATTTCCTAATTTCTGGAGTAAAAGACCCTGCAGAGTGCAACTGCACTTGCAAAGTGCACAGTCTATTTGCCTTTAGTGAATCGATCCCAGTGTGTCTCATTTTGATGTCTGTGTGTACAGATGACCTAAACTGATAAAATATGTACTAAGTGTAATAGTGCTGTAATACCACTTGTATGTAATCCTTGATAGATAAAAATACCCTATAAAACAGCCTGATTAATTTGTCCAGTAGATGGAGAGCTGGGCGTTATTGCAGTAGAGCCACTAGTGTATGATCTGTAGCCATCTGGTTTTGTGTATTCCATATAATTGATATGTTCCATATTTAGATACTATGGACTTTGTGCATGCATGTCATCACATGGATTGTGTATTTCAAAGCTGCAGATTATATCTGTGCATACAGCTCCTGTATTTGGCAGCTTGTACCTTAATTGTTTCCAGCTTTACTAAATAGTAGAAAAGTGAAAAGCTATAGAATGTTGGTTCCACTCTTTAGAACAGTTTAATATTCTAATACACACTAGTTCAAACAGAGATATGAGCAGAGGTTTGCATATATTATTAGTGCGTGTTTATCCAAACTCTCTCAGTATTATAAAATGAAAGTGGTCAGCGTCATGATTTTTTCCAAAACAGTAATTACTCATACCAATTTAGGACAAACTAAGTGCTTGTTACAATTAAACAGTTTAACACTGCTTGATGCCAACGCAATTTCAGAAAACTGGAAAATAAAAGGAATAATCAGGCGTATTTTGTGATATTTGCGTGGCATACTAAGACCTCATGCAGACTGAGGCTTATAAACTGACGTTCAAGTTCATTTGGACGTTTTTTCCAGCTGCCTCTGAACTCATTTAATGTTATCTTATCAGTACATTTACACAGGGTCGTTTAAGGTCGTTTCCAGGCAGTTGAGTTTAGAGGCATTTGAAACGCTAAACAGCTTGTAAACCCCGCTAAACGTGCCTAAGCGTCGTAACTCGCTACAAAGAAAAAAGGAATGTCTGGTGTCACCAGTGACACACCTCCATCCCTATATACACAACAAATACACAGAAAAGCGCCCTGGGACTTTATATGAGGTGAGCACCAATTGCCACTAATAACAAAGTAACAGGAGTATACACAGTTTGGACATTTATTAAAAAATGATCTTGCATACATGGATAGCATTACAATTGCTGAGCCAATAAAATACATCATGGTACAATTTCGCAATGATACATATAAAAATATACAGTATGCACAGGCATCTAATAAAGCCGATGGGTCTCGCAAGACATGGCTCGCTTCCTCAGGGGTGGATGCGTGTGATGCATTTATAATAAATAAGAAAATATGTATGACACAATGAAGGTTGTTATGGTAAGGGGTCTAGGAGTAGAAGGCCCCATACTCACCATCAGGCAAAGCAATGTGCCAATTTGCTGAGATCCCAACAGGCGGTAGCAATGGATGTGTGGCACGGGAGCTGAGGGGAGGAAGCCAACCAGAACCATCACCAGGGGACAACCGGAGGACAGACATGGCATGGGTGGGGTTGTGTGAGCCTAGAAGTTCCACCTTGTCCAAATAGGTGTAACATAAATATATATAGTAGTAATAATTGCTATAATAGCAGAGTAAACATTGAAGAGTATATATATATATATATATATATATATACATAAAATAACCGAGTCGTTAACATTA
>BLSH010362662.1:155176-165872 GCA_018402905.1 Glandirana rugosa
TATATATATATATATATATATATATATATATATATATATATATATATATATATATGAGAAGTTACAAATGAGACGATAATATCGTTAATAATGATGATATATATAAATACAATGTGGATAAACCTGTTCCACCTTGAAGATCCGAGTGTGTTGGGGTGGGTACGGTACAGACAGGAGGCCAACAGGGGACCACTACCAAGACCAACCGAAGGAGGGGAGTCGAGGGCACGGTGTGTAGGTAACGATGGCGGACAACCCTAGAGTCGTTTAACCGTGTAACGAAACGGACTACCACTCATACCCCGGAAGATGAGGATCTGGGGAATGGTATTGTTGGAAGTAACACAGTATGTATAAAAGAATAAATAATATTTACGTAGTGTGCGTAGGTGGGGACTCCTTCGCTCGGTACAGAACGCTCTGGGTAGCCGAAATAATCTACGGACACGTATGACATATAAAAATATATATATATATATATATATATATATATATATATATATATATATATATATATATATATATATATAGTTACATATAGGTACAGACCTGCTTCAAAAAATGAGATGGACATGGAGACCAATCGGTATGTGTGAGGAATGGAAGGGGGAGAGGTGGTTGGAATGATGTGACCCTGAAACTTAAACCCTTTCCAAATAGATGTCAGCTGTAGCAAAAATATATAAAAAGTAATGATAATGATTGCGTCGTAACTCGCGCCTAGGAGCATTTTGTTTTCAGGCATTTCCATTTAAAAAAAAAAAAATAAACATTTTTCAAAAACGCTCCTAGACGCAAATGCGGCAAAATGGGCATTTTAGGCGCTGGCTTCTAGCTGTCAAAAAAAAATCGTTCAGGGGGGGGGGGGGTTTTATACAGTGGCGGTTAGATTTACAAGTAGAGGGATGTTGCTCTCTAGTACATTTCTCTGTTGATCTATTTTTTATGATTTATTATAAAATTAGAGGGCTCAAAGAGGAACTATACAAAATGCTTTTACTCATAGCAGCAACTTCCGCTTTACCTAATATGCATTTCTTAAATGTACATCTTGCTGAGTTAAGATTAATAACTACATAATCCTGTTAGTCTATTAAAGCCCAACTCCAAACTAAATATTGAATAAAGCAGGGAAATGTTAGAACCTATATTAGGTTTTCCCTTTGTTATGTGTGGTTACCTGGGCAAAAAGCAACGCAAATCGCTCCAATGGGGTTATAGCCAAACATTTGTTTCCCAGAGTTTGGTTAGATCTAAGGGTTAGATCTCTGCTAGGCAGACATAATAAACGGGAACATGTACAGCAATATAAATTTTCAATAAATTGGGGATGCAGCGCTAAATAAACATGAGTCCATATAACAGTCCAATAGGAAGTTTGTAGAGGAGAGATAGGAAGCCCCCACACCAGTCTGTGCTCATGAAGTTGGAGGAATCACATCACACCACAGTGTCCTGCAAGTCTCCTTACCAGATGAACATCAAATAGTAGCATGTGTGCAAATAAATCCTATTCGTCCTCCTCATGAGCTTATGATGGATACTCAAATGTTCTGGCCAGGATCCTTCTCATTCAACATCTACAGGTGTTCATAGCTGCTTCCACTATAAAATTAGCCTCTTCATCAAGCCTCAACCTACAGCATATATGGACAAGAAAAGAAGGGACAATAGTGAAGCCCGCCAGGTAAAAAGAAGATTTTTAATTAAAAGTTCTACTCACAACAGAGCTGAAATAAAAACGCCAATAGCATGTACAAATTGCGTGCTGGGTTTAGGATGGCGTCACCTCACCGGTTTCATCTGATAGGATATCTTCAGAGGTGTGCCTCATCCTTCCAGCATGCTACATAAATAACAAAGCACAGGAAATCCACCCGTGGAACACATGGCGTCACCGCCAATGCGCTCCATGCAAAGGAACTGGAAATAGGGAGCCAGAAATAGCCGGTGGAACGCATCGCTTCACCGCCGATGCGCCACACCCACGTAGAGTCATAACGAATCGGCAAGCCAGATAATGCAGTGCACCCACTGCTGACACCCTCAGGACATCGGAACAATCAGTAAGACGTACTAACAGTATACCAAACTAATACACTCCTGCGCTCAAGGCACCTCTAACCGAAGATGACAGTATAGCAGGGGCTCCTCATTCGATGATAGCCACACTAAATGATGGTAGATCGCACATACAGGTCTTGCTGCCCTCTTCCGGATCATGCGAATCCAGACACACTAGAGCAAAGAAAAGACAAAAGAGGCGCACCGACCCTACTCTGATGAAGAGGGTTCGCCCTGGAAACGCGTCAGCCTTTGTCTTATGGTGAACATCCATGTCCTCTGCTGAGGTTCTACCATAATTTCCATTGGATGTATTGTTTTCCAAAAGGTTTTATTATCAGCTCCGCTTGTGAGTATATGGATTTTATCTACAATATTTATTAAACTTTTTAATGGTACGGCACAAGGTCGGTGCGCCTCTCTTGTTTGTCTTTTCTTTACTAACAGTATACAACAGCTGATCAGAACCGAGAGTCGTGGAATGACATCGGTCTCCCCAATTCCCAGCCCATGTCTCCAAGGCCTATTATATAAAACCGATAATATAATCATTAAAAATGTGGTACATGAGATTCCACGAGCTTATACAGGGACATACGAGCCCATAAAGTGGAGGATATGCAAAAGTGAATTCTCACAATATCACATAATACAAACATGTCCAACACACTGAAGGATATATATTAAAAAATGTATATAACAGAAGGAAAAAAGGAAAGAGAATGAGAAAAGACCGGGGAATATAACTATCCATTATTAATGAAACAGTTGATGTCCCAGTCCACATTCATTCCATAAGGTGCATAGCTCTTTAGATCAAAGATCCAGCAAGTCTGCAATCGGGAAATCTCCCTCTTGACTAGGCTACCCCTCCAATGGGGGGTAAAGCGGTCAATGGCCACTATTGAAGTTCCCGCCGGATCTCTCCTGTGATATTTTAAGTAATGTCGGGAAACCGAATGATTGGGAAACCCTTTAACAATATTGGCCACATGCTCACCTATCCTTACGTTCATAGCCCTTACAGTACGGCCCACATACTACAGGCCGCAAGGACAGATGAGCATGTATACCACATTCTGTGAGGTGCAGGCGATAAAAGTTTTCACCTCATATGTCTTATTCGTTACAGTGGAACTAAATTGACAAACCTCCTATCTTTTATTTTATTCAGTTGACAAATTTTACACTTAAGGCATGGGAAAAAGCCTTTTAGTTGCTGAAAAAATGGAACCCTATGGGGTGGGTCCAGAATATTGGGGGCAACCTGAAGCCTAAGGGGGGGCACTCCCCTAAAAATGACCTGAGGGTGCTCCGGAAGCTGAGAACACAATATTTTATCGTTACGCAGCACATTCCAATGCCTCCTCATGATCATTTTAATATCATGATGTTGACGGGAGAAAGTAGTAATGAACGCAAATCTAAAAGTCCCTAAGAACAAGGACAAGGTCCCCTCTCGATTTAATAATCCACATTTTTTCCGAAGGTCCCAAACAGGAACAAAGAAGTGGAGAACCCAAAGAGGGACCAGAGGGGGGCGGAAGGTCCAAAAGGAAAAGGAGAGTGTAGGTGATAGT
Source organism: Glandirana rugosa (assembly GCA_018402905.1). NCBI lineage: Eukaryota > Metazoa > Chordata > Amphibia > Anura > Ranidae > Glandirana > Glandirana rugosa. The sequence goes on from BLSH010362662.1 coordinate 158,821, forward strand.
GGGATATTTAATTTGAGCTCCTGCACACTTTCTGAGCAGGAAAAAATTGTACTCAGTCGTGGTTTAAAATTTTCCCCTGATAAGCCTTTAAATAAATGTACTGCATTTTTAGATGTTCAAAGATATATTAGAAAAGTTAATGCTCAAGGATATATACTTTCTAAACCACCTAGAGTTAATGATGCAGGGATCAGTGGTATCAAGCATCACTATTCACCCCCCCGGCAATACCTCCATATCTGTGTTCAGGGACCTTGTTGTTAGGGACATTGAGATGTTGGAAGTTAGGAAAAATAGGAATTGACGAAAGTTCAACAAGGGATTAAAAGCCCTGAAGGCAAGGAACGATATTGTGGTGCGCCCCGCCGATAAGGGCGGTGGGATTGTTGTCTTAGATAAGTCAACATATGTTTCTGAGATGGATAGGGATTTGTCGCACTCTGAGACATATGTTCCGCTGCCCCATGATCCCACTACTAGGGACAAGAGAGACCTGGTGAAATTGATTGAGGAAGGGTATAATAAATAAAAAGGAGAGAACCATTTTGGTACCGGCTGCACCTCGAGTACCCATTATTTATTACCTTCCCAAAATCCATAAAAATCAGACCCACCCCCCGGGGAGGCCCATCGTCAGTGGGCTGGACTCGATTACCTCCCGTATAGGGAGATACATCGATAATTTTTTCCAGCCCTTGATGTCTCTTTAGGACTCTGCCCAAGTCATTAGATCCATAGATAGGATTGTGTGGAGGGATAGCTACATCTTGGTCACAGCAGATGTGGCCTCCCTTTACACTCAGATGGATTTAATGCTGTCAGCACCTTTCTGGGTAGAGATCCTGAATTGGATCCGAGCCAAAAGGAGTTCATTTTGAAGCTTTTGGCATTTGCCATGTCAAGGAATTATTTTTGGTTTGGCAGCTCTTTCGTTTTACAAAATAGGGGAGTCGCGATGGGGGCTAAATTTGCCCCTAGCATGGCGAATTTATTCGCCAAGTGGGAGGAGGACGTCATCTATTCCGCCAGGAGACCTGAATTGGTCTTCTGGGGTAGGTACATTGATGACATCCTCCTCCTATGGGATGGCAGTCATTCTGCCTTGGATTCTTTCATGGGTGTGCTGAACTCCAACTCACTTGGCATAGTGTTACAGTATGAGGCCAGTGACATTAATATTCACTTTTTGGATTTGAATATAGAAGTTAGGGGAAACTCCTTGGTGACCACTACGTTCTTTAAAAATACTGATCGTAATGGATATATTGACCGTGGGAGTTGCCACCACCCTAATTGATTAAAACCCCTGTCAGGGGTCAGTTCATTCGCCTCAGGAGGAATTGCAATTTGACTGAGGACTATTTCAGACAGGCTGAAATTTTGAAGGGGAGGTTTCTTGATAAGGGTTTTGCCCCTGATGAATTGGATAGGACGATTGGGGAAGTGGGCAATATGGATCATAACATCATGATTAAAGGAAGGGTGGAGCCCCCTGAATCATCATATAACCATTTTAGATTTGCGTTCCTTACTACTTTCTCCCGTCAGCATCATGATATTAAAATGATCATGAGGAGGCATTGGAATGTGCTGCGTAACGATAAAATATTGTGTTCTCAGCTTCCGGAGCACCCTCGGGTCATTTTTAGGGGAGTGCCCCCCCTTAGGCTTCAGGTTGCCCCCAATATTCTGGACCCACCCCATAGGGTTCCATTTTTTCAGCAACTAAGGCTTTTTCCCATGCCGTAAGTGTAAAATTTGTCAACTGAATAAAATAAAAGATAGGAAGGTTTGTCAATTTAGTTCCACTGTAACGAATAAGACATATGAGGTGAAAACTTTTATCACCTGCACCTCACAGGATGTGGTATACATGCTCACCTGTCCTTGCGGCCTGCAGTATGTGGGCCGTACTGTAAGGGCTATGAACGTAAGGATAGGTGAGCATGTGGCCAATATTGTTAAAGGGTTTCCCAATCATTCGGTTTCCTGACATAAAATATCACAGGAGAGATCCGGCGGGTACTTCAATAGTGGCCATTGACCGGTTTACCCCCCATTGGAGGGGTAGCCTGGTCAAGAGGGAGATTTCCCGATTGCAGACTTGCTGGATCTTTGATCTAAAGAGCTATGCACCTTATGGAATGAATGTGGACTGGGACATCAACTGTTTCATTAATAATGGATAGTTGTATTCCCCGGTCTTTTCTCATTCTCTTTCCTTTTTTCTTTTTTCCTTCTGTTATATACATTTTTTAATATATATTCTTCAGTGTGTTGGACATGTTTGTATTATGTGATATTGTGAGATTTCACTTTTGCATATCCTCCACTTTATGGGGCTCGTATGTCCCTGTATAAGCTCGTGGAATCTCATGTACCACATTTTTAACGATTATATTACCTGTTTTATATAATAGGCCTTCGAGACATGGGCTGGGAATTGGGGAGACCGATGTCATTCCACGATTGTCGGTTCTGAATGGCTGTTGTATACTGTTAGTGCGCCTTACTGATTGTTCTGATGTCCTGAGGGTGTCAGCAGTGGGCGCACTGCATTATCTGGCTTGCCGATTCGTTATGACTCTACGTGGGTGTGGCGCATCGGCTGTGACGTGATGCGTTCCACTGGCTATTTCCGGTTCCTTTGCATGGAACACATCAGCGGTGACGCCATGCGTTCCACGGGCAGATTTCCTGTGCTTTGTTATTTATGTAGAGTGCTGGGAGGATGAGGCACACCTCTGAAGATATCCTATCGGATGAAACCTGTGAGGTGACGCCGTCCTACACCCAGCACGTGATTTGTACATGCTATTGGCGTTTTTATTTCAGCTCTGTTGTGAGTAGAACTTTTAATTAAAAATCTTCTTTTTACCTGGCGGGCTTCACTATTGTCCCTTCTTTTCTTGTCCATATACGCTGTATGTTGAGGCTTGATGAAGAGGCTAATTTTATAGTGGAAGCAGCTATGAACACCTGTAGATGTTGAATGAGAAGGATCCTGGCAAGAACATTCGAGTATCCATCATAAGCTCATGAGGAGGACGAATATGATTTATTTGCACACATGCTACTATTTGATGTTCATCTGGTAAGGAGACTTGCAGGACACTGTGGTGTGATGTGATTCCTCCAACTTCATGAGCACAGACTGGTGTGAGGGCTTCCTATCTCTCCTCTACAAACTTCCTATTGGACTGTTATATGGACTTTTTTGACAGCTGCAATATTTATTTTATACTAGCACAGATATTACATTTTTTGATTATTTTAAACAATATAAATCTGACAGAGGTTTAAAAAAAATGTATTTTTCAGTTTGCTGGTGTGGAGGGTGCAAGATAGATTGAACATTAAAGTGATTGTAAAGGCTCAATTAAAAATAACAGACATGTTATACTTACCTTCTCGGGTCCCTCTTCTGCTCTCCTGGCCCCTCCCTCTGGTAAGTGCCCCCTCAGCCAGCAGCTATCTATGGGGGCACCCGAGCTGAGACAGAGCTCTGTGTATCCATTCAGCCATGAACACCCTACCTGGCCCCACTCCCCCTCCCCTGATTGGCTGACTGATTTTGATTGACAGCCACAGGAGCCAGTGGCGCTGCTGCTGTGTCTCAGCCAATCAGGAGGAGTGTCTGGGACAGCTAAGACACTCGTGGACATTGCTGCAGAGAGAAGGGGCTCAGGTAAGTAATTATGGGGTGCTGCTACACACAGAAGGTTTTTTTTTATCTTAATGCATAGAATGCATTAAGATTAAAAACCTTCTGCCTTTACAACTCCTTTAAAAAAGTGAGTGAAGGTCCGCTGTAGTATGTATAGCTTGGAGTAAATAAGCAAATGGGAGTACCTGACTGAAATATTTAAATGTATTTATTTATTACTGGTACTTGTATAGCGCCGTCTATTTACGCAGCGCTTTACGTATATACTTTGCACATTCACATCAGTCCCTGCCCTCAAGGAGCTTACAATTTAAGGTCCCTAACTCACATTCATACATACACATACTAGGGACAATTTAGACAGGAGCCATACATTATAGCTGTGACTAAGGTTCAGGGGGCAGTAGGGCTGTATTTTCAATATGAAGATCATGAACATAGGAGCATGACCTAAATCTAGCAGGGGAAAAGTTCAAAATAACATTTTTTTTTTTTTTACATAAAAATGTTTTTAGTACAAAAACTTAATGGAAAGTTAATTGGGGAAGAAGTATATATGGCATATCGCACACAAGTCAATTTACACTCACCTGTCCATACAAATGCATGGACCTTATGATCAAGTCTGCCTGAAAAACTGACAAGGTGGACCTAATTGGAATGCCCATCTGAAAGGGGCCTTACTCCATAAAGCTGCAATAACTGGAGTACCTATAGCAACCTTTTAAAATCTTTTTGTCCTAATCTTACAGTACAGACTTCTTCAGAATTTAATGACTCAAATATCTTATTTTCTAAATAGAATTTTTAAACGCGTTTTTATTGCCTATGTAGAAACTACCAACAGAACTCTGAAAACCTATCATTCTCCCATCTCCGTGTGAAATACAGAGGGGTAGATTTACTAAAACTAGTGTAGCTATGCATACTAGCCAATCAGCTTCTAGGTTTTATTGTCAAAGCTTAAAGAGGAAGTAAACCCAGATGGGGTTTACTTCCTCTATGTTCCCCTGTAAAGTAGAAACATATAATGGGCTACTATGTAACTGTGCCACTTACCTGCAAACGAAGCCTGCGATGTCCCCGCTCCAGGCTGCGTCCATCTTCATCCCCTCTTCCTTCCGGGGCCGCTACTCCGGCGCTGTGACTGGCCAGAGTCGCGTGGCGTCACTCCCGCGCATGCGCGTGGGAGCCACCAGGCACGGTCGCAGTGGAGGAACGGCACGCAGGCCGTTCCTTCACTGCGCATGTGCCCACATGATGTCGGCACAGCTTCAACACTGCATATCTCCTGAACCATGCAGGTTTAGGAGATATGCAGTGCACCTACAGGTAAGCCTTAACATAGGCTTACCTGTAGGTTAAAGTGGTTGTCACAAGTTGACAACTACTTTAATTGAACAAGCTGAAGTTAGAAGCCGATTGCTTACTATGCACAGCTGCACCAGTTTTAGTAAATCACCCCCAATGGACTCCTAAGCAAGGATATCATACTTGGTTGGTCTGCTACTCTGTCTGAATCTGCTTTGCAAGCTGTAAAAGTAGAGCGTAAACCTTCTGTTTGAATCAAAAAGTGCATCAAAGCAAACCCATAGCACATCCATTGCAATGAGGCCAGAAAAAAAAGGAATTTTGACTTACCTCTAAGTTCAATATCTTGGAGTACAGTACAGGACACTTGAGGCGCCTCCCCTGTAACCCTAGCCCAATCTTTGAATCCTCAGTTCTGTGCTAGTGTCTGAAGGTGATGAACTTCTTCTCCTTTGCACATAAATTAGCTTCACTGGTTTATTATCTTTCTTTTTTTCTTTGAATTTGTCAATCATCACCTCTCACTCTTCCAATGCCTACACGGAAGCAGGGTATTTGGATCAGTGCAACCTCAGGAAAAACCTTGGAAGCCTTACCTGGACCCTATGCTTTGGGGACCTCTTGTAATGTTTGGCCTAGGCACTCACCTTGGTACTTGGTGCTATGAAACCCAGTCCCTGAAGACCCCTTTGGGGGTTTGCCCACCTTAACAGACAAAGCCTGGACTTTATAAACAAACCAGCTTTGTGGACAGGTAAGACAGAGTTACCCTGCATTTCAGTACTGTAAAGATGGGACTGTGCTTAGAATTAATTTTACAGTGCAAACTTTTTAAACTTGGCACTGAAATGTAAACCACTCAGAGCTCTGTTTCAGGTGGATGATCAGGTGTTACATCAATCCACTGGCCACACACTTTAATGCCACTTTCACCTAGAGCTCTTAAAAAGCACTCAAGCACTTCTTCCTGGCCTTTCGCCACAAAGATTTGTTACAGGGCAGTTTTAATCTCGGTTGTTGCATACTCCTTCCAGACACGCTTACAGTTTTTCCTTGCACTCACCTCTGCGAATACTCCACAAGGAAGTACCCTCATTTGTAGTTGTGTCAAAGACCAGGCGAAAGGGCCAAAAAAGTCAATTCAAAATTGCAGAAAAACATTCACTTTGCCAAGGGCCCATGCAACATTCAGTCTCAGAGTAGCGCTGCACCCCTTGCATCAGAGTAGGAACCGGTTCAGACACTGATTTCTGCACCTGATTCTAGTTCAATTTCAGGTATGCAACATGTGGTCTACCTGACAAAAGCAGAATTCCTTTTGTGTGCCAGATTCCTTGAATAGATTACAGCCTTGATAAAGTCAGAAGCAATCTGCTGTATACTATTGTTAAAATGCATAAAAATATATTTAACCACTTCCTTACCGGCGTATAGTAAATATACATCGGCAAGGTGCACTCCCCATCCTAAGTGGACGTCATATGACGTCCTCTTGTTTTCGCTGCTTTGCGGGCCCCCAGGGGCCCGCATCGCAGCGATCGGGGACCGGCCGTGTCCCTCGGGACCCCGGCCTTCCGTGATGGGGGTAAAGAGCCAATAAAATTGGCTCTTTACCCCGTGACCGGCTGTGTCCTATCACAGCCGGTCACTAAGGACAACAATGACATAGTGGCGTGCACGGTCCCTCGGACAAAGCCCAACCCCGATCACGGTAAAGAGCCAATAATATTGGCTCTTTACCACGTGACCGGCTGTGTCCAATCACAGCCGGTCACAAAATGACGGGAATCCGCGGTAACGAGCTGTTACCGGGTTCTCCTCTTCACATACCGATCGTGTGTGAGGAGGAGATAGCGGTAACAGCTCGTTACCGCCTACTGTCAGCACCAAGCACACTGATTGCCCCCCCTTCCAATAAAGAGGACCTGTCACCACCCCACACTAGCCCCAACCCGAAACAGGCTCCCTGGCACGTGCGGTGATACAGTAACAACAGGAATCACTGGCCGACACTATCCTGTGTCGGCCAGTGCCCCATTTCTCGGTTAAAATAACCGAGAAATGGGGGTAGTGC
>BLSH010362662.1:190646-206718 GCA_018402905.1 Glandirana rugosa
GTGTCAGTAGTAACAAGTTACACCCTTGTAGTGCGACGGGTTCCATACGCGTGGACTAAGTACGGTGTTAACTCTTATCACAGATAGTGTCAAATTGCTCACTGATTACTCTATCTCAGTTTTCATCCTTGTACAATGTTCCTACTCATTATTTCTTTAGATACATGCAATTTTCCTATGCTTTTGCTGCACAATTCGCGCACATTCTGCCTACGTGGTTGTCCAATCGGGGTTGGAACAAGTGCTCCACACGGAATGTGAGGAGAGGCCAGTTTCCCACCTTTATTCCTACTTCATATTTGCATCTGTGCTGCCTTTGGAACGATTGAGGGCACGGTGGCAGCGTGATGTTCCCACATTGAACAATGATGACTGTGAAGATACAGTCAGGTCCATAAATATTGGGACATCGACACAATTCTAATCTTTTGGCTCTATACACCAACACAATGGCTTTTAAATTAAACAAATAAGATGTGCTTTAACTGCAGACTTTCAGCTTTAATTTGAGGGTATTTACATCCAAATCAGGTGAACGGTGTAGGAATTACAACAGTTTGTATATGTGCCTCCCACTTTTTAAGGGATGGGTAATGGGACAGATTAACAATCATACATCAAACTTTCACTTTTTAATACTTGGTTGCAAATTCTTTGCAGTCAATTACAGCCTGAAGTCTGAAATGCCTAGACATCACCAGGCGCCTGGTTTCATCCCTGGTGATGATCTGCCAGGCCTCTACTGCAACTGTCTTCAGTTCCTGCTTGTTCTTGGGTCATTTTCCCTTCAGTTTTGTCTTCAGCAAGTGAAATGCATGCTCAATCGGATTCAGGTCAGGTGATTGACTTGGCCATTGCATAACATTCCACTTCTTTCCCTTAAAAAACTCTTTGGCTGCTTTTGCAGTATGCTTGGGGTCATTGTCTATCTGCACTGTGAAGCTCCATCCAATGAGTTCTGAAGCATTTGGCTGAATATGAGCAGATAATATGGCTCGAAACACTTCAGAATTCATCCTGCTGCTTTTGTCAGCAGTCACATCATCAATAAATACAAAAGAACCAGTTCTGTTGGCAGCCATACATGCCCACGCCATGACACTACCACCACCATGCTTCACTGATGAGGTGGTATGCTTTGGATCATGATCAATTCCTTTCCTTCTCCATATTCTTCTCTTCCCATCACTCTGGTACAAGTTGATCTTGGTCTCATCTGTCCATAGGATGTTGTTCCAGAACTGTGAAGGCTTTTTTATATGTTGTTTGGCAAACTATAATCTGGCCTTCCTGTTTTTGAGGCTCACCAATGGTTTACATCTTGTGGTGAACCCTCACCAACTATTGTGAAGGGTGTTTTCTTCACCAGGGAAAGAATTCTTCGGTCATCCACCACAGTTGTTTTCCGTGGTCTTCCGGGTCTTTTGGTGTTGCTGAGCTCACCGGTGCGTTATTTTCTTTTTAAGGATGTTCCAAACAGTTGATTTGGCCACACCTAATGTTTTTGCTATCTCTCTGATGGGTTTGTTTTGTTTTTTCAGCCTATTGATGGCTTGCTTCACTGATAGTGACAGCTATTTTGGATCTCATATTGAGAGTTGACAGCAACATATTCCAAATGCAAATAGCACACTTGAAATTAACTCTGGAACTTTTAACTGCTCCTTGTAAATGGGATAATGTGGGAATAACACACACCTGGCCAGGGAACAATTGAGCAGCCAATTGTCCCATTACTTTTGGTCCCTTAAAAAGTGGGAGGCACATATACAAACTGTTGTAATTCCTACACCGTTCACCTGATTTGGATGTAAATACCCTCAAATTAAAGCTGAAAGTCTACAGTTAAAGCACATCTTTTCATTTCAAATCCATTGTGGTGGTGTATAGAGCCAAAAAGATTAGAATTGTGTCGACGTCCCAATATTTATGGACCTGACTGTATATGGGATTTCCCATTTAAATCTCTGGTCTCCATTCGGGACCGTCTTGTACAGTTTAAAATAGTACACAGGGCATACTTCACCCCACACAGGTTACATATGATGAATGCGGATGTCTCCCCGGATTGTTGGTGGTGTGGTACCCCACCGGGAGACTTCTCGCACATCTTTTGGCATTGTCCTAAGATTCAAAAGCATTGGGAGGAGATTCTAGCCCTGATTGGACTGGTTGCCTCCACCCCTATTTTACCTTCCATGGAGGTGTGTCTGCTCGGGTAAGTGGAAACTCTAGTGCTGACTGTTGCCAAGAGAACATTGATAGGAATACTTCTCTTTTATGCCAAAATATTTCTATGCAATGGAAAAAAACCCTCTCCCCGGTCCCTGTCCCAGTGGAAGCGGCTGGTCAATGGCTGTCTTCCCTTATACAGAGAGACGTACATGAATAGAGAGTGCCCCTTGAAATATGAAAAGGTATGGAGCATATGGCTAGCAGAGCCCTCAACAGCTTTAGCCACTGATTGATTAAACAACCCCCCCTATCAACGGGTGTTCTGTGGATATATTTAAGATGAAAAGTAGTCGTGATGGTCATATCCGTTGAGAATGATTAGAGGATGCTATGAACTGTTATTCTAAGCAGCACCACCCTATAGAAGGAGCAGCTGAATTTACCATACCTTGTCCTGTTATGCCTGTTATGCACAAGGGACAAGGCCGATCACAATCTTAGATGCCCATGAGCTTCATAGGCTCAGATGACAATGCATTAAAAACAGACATGATTCTGTGATGGTCATCACTGCATTGGTTCAGAAATATTTCCAAACTTCACTATCTGTAAACACAGTTTGCTACACCATCCGAAAATGCAAGGTAAGGCTCTATCATGCAAAGAAGCCATAGCTGAACATGATCCAGAAATGCCACGGTCCTCACTGGGCCAAAGCTCATTTAAAATGGTCTGTTGCAAAGTGGAAAACTGTTCTGTGGTCAGACGAATCAAAAGTTGACATTCTTTTTGGCAGCCATTGGTGCCAGTTCAAAAGTCTGCATCTCTGATTGTATGGGGGTGCGTTAGTGTGTATGGAATGGGCAGCTTGCACATCTGGAAAGTCATCAACAATGCTGAAAGATATACTCAGGTTTTAGAGTAGCATATGCTCCCTTCCAGACAACCTCTTTTTCAGGGAAGGCCTTGCACATTTCAGCACGACAATGTTAAACTGCATACTGCATCTATGACAACACCAGGACTTTGAAGTAGAAGAGTCTGGGTGCTTAACTGGTCTGCCTGCAGTCCAGACCTTTCACCAATTGAAAATATTTGGCATATCTTGAAATATAAAATGCGACAAAGAAGACCCAGAACTGTTGAGCAGTTAGAATCCTATATCAGATAATAATTGGACAACATTCCTCTCCCATAGCTCTAGTAACTGGTCTCCTCAGTTCCCAGACGTTTACAAAGTGTTGTTAAAAGAAGAGGGGATGCTACACTGATACACATGGCCCTGTCCCAACTTTTTTGAGATGTGTTGCAGCCATCAATTTTCAAAATGTACTTCATTTTTTTCTTAAAATGGTACATTTTCTCATTTTGAACATGGTATGTTTTCTATCTTCCATTCTGAAAAAATATGAGTTTGAGATTTGCATATAATTGCATTCTGTTTTTATGTAGATTTTACACTGCGTCCCATCTTTGTTTTTGGAATCAGGATTGTAGTAGTAGTATTCACTTTACAATTAATGCTTATATGCACTGTTTATTGCTGACTTTGCTGATTTAGTCTAGAATCCCAGTCTAGTGGTACAGAACTTTATTCTAAGTTACGTAGGCATAGTGATTACACTGTGTTGCGAACTGTGTCTGAACCTACCTTCTGTGTGTTCACTTATGCTCAAACCACCATTTATTGTAACCCATACCAATACTTTTGAGTTCATTTACATGCTGCTACTCACTCTGATGGAAACACCCTTGGCCTTGTATTCTCCTACCTATGCGCTCCATGCAACTTCTCCAACAATCCTTTTCCTCTCTCCGACCACCACTTTATTTGTTTTTCTCTCTCCCTGTCTTCCACCACCTTTCCCTCCAGTCGCCTAACCGTCACCTGTAGAAACCTTCGCCAGTTCACCCCTTCTCTCCTCTATACTGTCCTCCCCCCTGGATAAGCTCGCTCCCCTCACAACACACAGAATCAGGTCTCGACCCCTGCAACCCTGGCAAACAGATGACACCAGAAATCTCACAAAACTAAGCCGTGCTCTTGAGCATCGGTGGCACAAGACAAAGTCTCTCGAAGACTTCAACTAATATAAATCTGCCCTCCATAAATACAATTCTTGCTTCCACACTGCCAAGCAGACCTATTTTACCACTCTTATTAACACCTTCCCATCCAGTCCCCGAACTCTTCTCTACCTTCAACTCTCTACTTCGTCCCCCACTGCCTCCACCCACTAACTCACTCACTGCACAGGAAATTGCTAATCACTAATAAATAAATAAGATTGATGCAATTCATGATGAAATCTCCACTCTACAGGTATCTCCCCCAGTTGAGACCCCACATCAACAGGCAGGGGAGGGCTGGCAGCCTTAGGCATGGGGGGCAAGTCCAGTCAAGTGGCCCATAAAGCCAGTGGTGGCAAAGCAATGGATCGGGGAAAACAGTCTAAAGTTTTCCATTATCACAAAGGTGGGGGGAGGACAATGTGGCCCTCCAGAGCCCCTGGCAAGGGCTGACTGGCAACTTTTGGCCCAGGGGCAAGTATAACCCAGAGGTCCATGGTAGAGCGACTCGGCCCCACTCTCTGCCTCTTCCCTGCCTCCTCCAAACTCCCACCTGACACTTTCGTCAGCCATGTAAATTTGCCTTTTCACTGCCAGAGCCATTTTTGCACATGTTTAAAAAATCATTTTAGGCCTGGAGATTACACAAAACCCCAAAACATTATATACTCTCTCAAAGCCGACACCCAAGATAATAAAATAGTGATAGTTCTAATTTTTTGCGTAACATATTACCGCAAATGTTCTGTAAAAAAACACACTAAGTGAATTTCAAGGCAAACAAACGCAATAAACGACCCACATTGTTGGTAATACATAAAAGATGAGGTTGCACCGAGTAAATAGATGTCAACCCTTAATTTTGTGTGAAATGGCGACAAACTTTAGTACCCTATATTCTTTATAGGCGACGCTTCAAAAGCCCCCTATAGGTATCAGTTTAGTGTTACGGAGGAGGTCTTGTGTTGCTCTCATTCCTGCGTGCGCGGTAATATGAAACGTGTATCACAATTGATATTTTCATGTGTAGGCGCCCCTGACGCATGTGTTTAAATTCATACTGTGTGTATGTAGAGGTGGAGGGTCTTCAAAAAAATTTTTGGGGGGAAGGAGGGGGTTTATATGCTTGGATGTAATTTTTTTTCCCCCAAAAAAACAAATATTTTTTTTACTGAAGTAATTTTTTTCGTCACATAGGTGACAAAAAGTCTCCTATGTGATGATTTTAAGATGACAGGTGACAGGAGGCGGGATGAATAGAAGGGGCTTGGAGTGCTGTCTAGAGTTGAGCGAACCCGGACTGTAAAGTTCGGGTCCGTACCGAACTTTGTGGTGTCCGGGACCCGAACCCGGACATTTCAAAAAAAGTCCGGGTTCAATTTCGGGGTTCTGGTATTTGATTCCATGTGTTGAATAGCTGCCAAGGGCAGCCAATCAACAAGTGTTTCACTGGTTTGCCCTTAGAAGCCATCACAGCCATGCCTACTAATGGCATGGCTGTGATTGGCCAGTGCATCATGTGACACAGCCTCTATATGGGGCTGGATTCACCGTGCTGCATGTCATATGCTCTCAGGATAGTTTATGGAGAGGATGCTGCTGGCTCTGTGAGGGACAGATTGCAGATATTATAGAACATCTCATCCTGCATTTCTGAACGATCTGATTCTGGACTAGGTAGAGATACTAGTACTGCTGCTTTGAGGGACAGATTGCAGACCTCTTCCTGCTGCACAGAACGATCTAACTGGACTAGGTAGAGTCTGTTGCTTTAAGGGAAAGATTATTGTTCTAAAATCATCTCCAAGTTCTATCGGGAAAGGTTCCAGCTGTTGCTTTAAGGGAAAGATTATTGTTCTAAAATCATCTCCAAGTTCTATAGGGAAAGTTTCATCCAGCCGCATAGAGACTGAGAGCCATATTATTGTTCTAAAATCATCTCGAAGTTCTATAAGGAAAGTTTGATTTGATCATTGATTTTAGAACAATAATATGGCTCTCTATGCGGCTGGAAGAAACTTTCCCTATAGAACTTGGAGATGATTTTAAATCATCATTTCTTGCACAAAAATAAAAAAAAACAGTTTTGGCTACCTCCACCGCCACTTCCGCCGCCTCCTCAACCTCCAACTCCACATCCACCTCCATTTTTGATTTTTTTTTATGTGATTTTAGCTTAAAAATTTCCTTCCTTTTGCAGACCTCTAGGACTTGCCAGGACTTTTCCCTATTGATTTCAATGGGGTTCGGGGTCCGGGACAAAGTTCGGGTCAAGTCTGGTCCCGAACCCGGACTTTGTCCAGAAGTTGGGCCGAACCCGCAGAACCCAAACTTCCAGAGGTTCGATCAACTCTAGTGCTGACGGGGAACCCCAAAAGAAAAGGAGGATCTGGGCTTCTGTGTGCAAAACCCTGTTATTTCTATTTTTAAAAAAACTAAAAAAAAAAAAACCAAACAAACACATTTACAACCACTTTAATCCACAATGCTATTTGGAATACGCAGCATGGAGGGGGGTTGATGTATTGTCATTTGTCACTGATGCATTAGTGACCTGTGACAGTTAATTAACCAATTAATGCTGCAGCATGAGGGGGTTAATCAACACTGACACCACTGCCACTAATGCAGCACAAAGGGGTTAATTAACTGCCTGGTCACTAAATGCATCAGTGACCAATGGCAATACATTAGCCCCCCCTCCATGCTGCATATTCCAAATAGCCTTGTAGATTAATTAACCCCCCCCACCCAAAAAAAAAAAACACTGCAGTACGATTAGAAAAAGCAGTACAGCAATGTTCAGTCTCTGCTCCCTCACTCACCCACAGCAGTGCATGTCTCCACAGGTAGCAGCAGCACTCCTCCTCTTCCATCCTGTCTCCCGGCCTCTAAATGACATCCCGATGGGCGGGACCTAGATCCATGACAGGGAAATGACTGATGATGATAGACTTGTCGGCCGAGTGCAGGGATCGAACTTGGCGTGTTCCTACCGCTCCGCTGCAGCTCTGCAAGCACAGCACTGTGCAGCGGCGGCCGGCAGGTGTACATGGTGTCTGGCCCCTCTTCACTCCAGCCCTGAGTGCAGCCTTTTTCCCAGGCATCAGAGCAGCCCGGGGGGAGATTGCCACCCTTCCCCCCCGGCCCAGCCCGCCCCTGTCAACAGGCACAACTGACACTCCCCTTATTCAAACCTGCTACTATAGATGAAGTTGCTAAACTCCTTTCTAATGCCTACCTAACCACCTGTCCCCTAGACCTCTCAAATATTAGTCACCCTCCGACTCTATCCTACACTCTCTAACTCAAATCTTCAATCTCTCCCTCTCTTCTGGCATCTTCCCCAATGCTCTAAACATGCATTGGTCACCCCCATACTTAAAAAGCCAACCTTGGACCCTACCAATCTTAACAATCTGTGCCCTATCTCCTTACTCCCCTTTTCCTCTAAACTCCTTGAACGCCTTGTCTACAACCAACTGAGCGACCACCTCATTAAGAATAACCTTCTTGATCCCCTTCATTCTGGATTTTGCCCTCACCACTCCACAGACACTGCTCTTCTTAAACTCACAAATGACCTACTAACCGCAAAAACAAATGGACATTATTCTGTACTCCTACTTCTGGACCTTTCGGCTGCCTTTAATACAGTTGACCTCCCCTCCTCCTCCTCAAAAAACTTTACTCCCTCGGTCTCTGTCACTGTGCTCTTTGGTGGCTCTCATCCTACCTATCCCAACGCACCTTCAATGTCACTTACAATTCTACTTCCTCCTCTCCACTTCCCTTCTCTGTCGGGGTCCCCCAAGATTCTGTTCTTGGACCTCTCTTATTTTCAATCTACACCTCTTCCCTGGGTCAGCTGATAGCCTCCCACGGGTTTCAATATCATTTCTATGCTGGCAACACTCAAATATACCTCTCCACCCCTCAGCTCACTCCATCAGTCTCCTCATGCATCACTAACTTACTAACAGACCTTAACTTGTCCAAAACTGAGCTCATAATATTTCCTCCCCCACGTGCCTCTTCCCTTGACTTCTCTGTCAAGAGCAATGGCACAACCATCCACCCGTCCCCACATGTCAGGGTGCTAGGTGTTATCCTGGACTCCGAACTCTCCTACTGGCCCCACATCCAATCACTTTCCAAAGCTTTCCGCCTCAACATCTCTAAACTTCATCCTTTCCTAACCAAAGAAACCACAAAGCTCCTGATTCACTCCCTGGTTATCTCTTGCCTTGACTACTGCAACTCTCTCCTCACTGACTTACCTTTAAACAGACTATCCCCCCTTTAGTCCATCATGAATGCCGCTGCCAGACTCCTCCATCTGACAAACCGCTCAGCGTCTGCTACCCCTCTCTGCCAATCCCTCCACTGGCTGCCACTCGCCTAACGAATAAAATTACTAACAATAAGTTACAAAGCCATCCACAACTCTTCCCCCAGCTACATCACTAACCTAGTCTCAAAATACCAACCTAATCGTCCTCTTCGTTTCTCCCAAGATCTCCTGCTCTCTAGTTCTCTCATCACCTCCTCCCATATACGCCTCCAGGACTTTTCCTGAGCCTCTCCCATCCTCTGGAATTCCCTACCCCAATCTGTCAGACTGTCTCCAAATCTATCCACTTTTAAGCAATCGCTGAAAACTTTTCTCTTCAGAGAAGCCTATCCTGCCTCCAACAAACAACCACACTTTTTATTTTCTCTATCAGCTCATCCCCCACAGTTATTACCCTTTCGTATCACTTGACCGTCCCTCCTAGATTGTAAGCTCTAATGAGCAGGGCCCTCTTATTCCTCCTGTATTGAATTTAATTGTATTGTAATTGTACTATCTGCCCTAATGTTGTAAAGCGCTGCACAAACTGTTGGCGCTCTAAAAAAAAATCCTGTATAATAATAATAATAATAATTTACCACTAAAATATACTTGAAGGGTCTGGCATTCAGCCAGGTGTGTCAGAGTGGTTAAGGTTGTTCTTGTAGTTTAGGCACAGAACAGAGAACCCAAATTACCCACTCTTGCGGGGGGTAGCACTGCATAAAATACTATACCAGTGTTTCTCAATTCCAGTCCTCAAGGCACACCAACAGGTCATGTTTTCACGCTTTCCAATATTTTGACCAGGTGATTTGATAATTTTCACTGCCTTAGTAAATTCCACAGCTGTTTCATCTGATGGAAATCCTGAAAACATGACCTGTTGGTGCGCCTTGAGGACTGGAATTGAGAAACACTGTACTATACTGTTGTCCCTATTAGAGAATTTCCCCTCTATTCCTGTTCTGGTGACAATTGAAAGGTTTGGACTTTTCCTCACTTTTGGTCGCAGTGGCAATGGTCACCAGGACCAATAGTGTAAATCTCCCTAATGGGGACACCGACAATTATTAAAACCTGACAGAGGTGCATGCCTTCTATAAAAAAAATTGGAGTTCTTCTTTAGTTTACTGCAGCCATACTTTTAACCTCGGGCAGTTCCCTGTAATCACTGCTGCTCTGTAACATACATTGGGAAGACACTGCTGCCCTGTAACATTCATAGGGAAGGCACTGCTGCCCTGTAACATTCATAGTGAAGGCACTGCTGCCCTGTAACATTCATAGGGAAGGCACTGCTGCCCTGTAACATTCATAGGGAAGGTACTGCTGCCCTGTAACATTCATAGGGAAGGCACTGCTGCCCTGTAACATTTATTAGGGAAGGTACTGCTGCCCTGTAACATTCATTAGGGAAGGCACTGCTGCCCTGTAACATTCATTAGGGAAGGCACTGATGCCCTGTAACATTCATAGGGAGGACACTGCTGCCCTGTATCATAGTTGGGGAAGGCACCACTGCCCTGTAACTTACAGTACATGAGGAAGGTACTTGAATGGGGACTTTTATACTACTATAAAACACTTGTGGAGCGCAGAGACATTTGATATTTTTCCACCTTCAGGTGAAGACACTGGAAAACAAAGTTGTTAAGTTGGCCAATTTAACTCCTTCCACCTCCAGCAATCCTCAGTTTTTTGCTCGTATCCTTAGGTCATGGACGACCTCTACCGAGAGAGCAGGTTTCTGGCTCATAATTCTGATTCCTACTGGAATATTGAACAGGCTACACTTTATTCTTGACAAGTAGTGTCATTTCTCCACCTTCTTTTTATAGAGTTTTTTTTTTGCAGCCATGATATAGCATATGCCACTTTAAATAATTTGATGTGACTATAGCTTATTGTTTGCCACATTTCTTGAGGTAGCGTCACATGCACAATGACCTATCCATGTGCCTAAGTCCTGCCCTCTGTAAGCAGTACCTTACTTTTACTTACTTTTCTTCAATATAGCTCCTAAGTTCCTGAAATCCTTTTTTAGTATGCTTCATCATCCTTTAATTTTGTCATTGGTACCAATATGTATCATGACAGCTGGATCCTCCCCAGCCCCACTTAACAGTCTGTCCTTCGAATACATGAGATACAGATCCTGAGTAAACAACATTCTGTTCAGTGATCACGGTCTTTGTCTTTGTGGAAGATTGCCCTGTCTGTCCTCCTAATAATTGAGCTCCCTACCACCAGTATCTGTCTACCCTTGCCTTTAACCTTTCCCCATCCTCACCAAAGCAGTCATTCCCCTGGTAGCTAGGAGAGGTACCCTGTTCAAGCAATGCTACTCCTGAGCTGATATCCCCAACATCCTTCAACTTGGCCTATTTATTGGGATGTTACAACTTCTGGCTCCTGCACCCCCATATCACCACCCCCTCTATATTGGCCCCAGCCAGCACCTGAGGGGCTAGGTCCAAACCCCTTTCTAAGTTGTTGATGCTTCACAGTGTTGCCAGTTGATTCTTTAGATACAGGTTCTGGGCTTCAAAACAAATTACTCATATCTTGCGCAGCAGTATTCACCCTCAAATGACTTTTCAAGGAACATATACACGCAGCAAGATGTTTACTGGGTTGCATTGCTACTCCTGTTGGACATTTTACCTGCTAATGTAATGGGAATAATCCAGGAAAAAAATAGAAATGAATTTATATAATTTGTTATTAAAATTCCTCCTTAACTTTATTCTGAACACCATTTAACTGTGTCTCCACTGTCCTCTCTTCCTGCTCCTGCTTACTGGTCACAAGACCCCCAGCGTCTTCTCCTCCTCATTCCGCTCACTGATCACATAGAGCTTGTCATCATCTCCTGCTCTCGCATGGTCACACTGCTCCCCTTGTCCTTTCCTTTTGCTCACTGCTTACACAGCCCCCAGGATCCTCTCTACCTGCTCACTAATCACACAGCCCCAGCCTCGACACACACATTTCCCCCAGTACTTAGTGTAACAGTTACCCGCAGAGCCTCAGTCCTGTCACGGTACTCCCACTGCCTCAGTACTCAGTGCCCCAGTTACTCAAAATGTTCCAGTTACAGTGCCCCAGTTACTCACAATTCCCTAGTTGCTCTGACTCATCATTCGCAGTGTCCCAAGTTGCTCACAGTGGCCCAAATTACTCACAGTGCCCCAATCTTCTCTCGCTGACTCAGTACTCAGTGTCCCACTACCAGCAGAGCCCTCCACAATTCACACCACCATCACTCCTCTCTCCAGTTCCTGCTCAGCTCTGTCCTGGCAGCTTTGCTCTGCCCTTGCATTTAGCCTTCACAGCATGTCCAGGGTCTGCCTCTCACCTCCAGCTTCTGCCTCTCACTTCTAGTATATATCCCTCACATCCACCAGGGTGATATGCCCTGTAATCGCAGCTTAGTGCTGTATTATTTTTATTCATTTTCTCCATTTTGTTTCTAAGATTTTCTCCCTTCCACCTTAATCAGGACATCATCCTACCTTTACTTTGTCAAGCTACAAGCATCCCAAAGAGATTCTCTACACTGTTCAGGTGTGGTGTATGCAGTGCAGGTTTGACATCCTCCAACTTCTCTGTTTGTCCTGCCCACAAGCTCTCAAAAGGAAAGTCCTGTGTCCTATTCCACCTTTTAGGTGGAATTAGGCAGGTTATGACTATGTCTTAAACCTTGAAGGATACAAATTCTACTTTGCCTGTTAAGCCCCGCTTAACTTGTTTAGTTGAAATTTTGGGATTTTCAGCAACAGGCATCTGTTGGGCTACTGTTCACACATTTGTGAAGTATACCATGTAGATGTTCAGGTGTCTGTTGATGTCAGCTTCAGCTGTAAGGTCCTATCACATGGTACAGGGCTGCTGTGAATGGCCCTGTACTATGTAATCTCTGAACGATCACATAGATTGCACAGTAGTAAACAATGATACCAAAAAATTACACATTGTTTACTGCTGTCCATGTGATCGATGATTGGCTGCAGCAATCACATGGTACCAGGACTGCCAGCAGGTATCCGGTACATCGATCTGTGTCTGGTGGTCACAGTGGGCAAAGACTGTGCCGCTGCATGCTCCCAGGGAATGTGCACAAGCAGCGGATGTGGGGGGGATGTACTGACACGTCCACCCGCATCAGTGCTCTTCCTGCTCAGCTATTTTTGTACTATGGTCAGACGGGAAGCGGTTAATAGAGGCCTGTGTCCTGTACAGTGCTCCAAGAAAAAAGATTTTTCATGCAAGTCAAAATTCCTTATTTTCCTATTACATTTTCCTGTCTTCCCTACTCCATGCTGTTCCTGATACAGTTTTTACTCTTCCTAACTCTCCTCTGACCTCTAGTTATTATGTTCATCTTAAAGTTTTTTGTTTTTTTTTCCTTTTTATTTTATCTTGGCAAGTAGATCATCTCCTCTAAAGGAGGCGCATAGCACTGTCACATTTACTTCTCTTTCTGCGAGCCGGGGTTAAATTCACAACATAACTTCTTTGATCTTGATTCCTGCTATGACGAGCTTTCTAAGGAACAATGCACCAAATATATTTGTCAGTATAATCACCTGCTGTACAATTCAACGTATGGAGAATAGTGATGTCTTTGTGCCCGGATTAATACTATCCACATCATGCAACCGTCCCATTCATCATTTGCCCTCATCTCTTATTTCACATGAACTGTAAGGCCCCTGAATGTTGTATGCATTAGTCCGTATTTCTGGGAATTTTATTTACTAAATTGCAGCTAGCCCAATCATTCCTTTGATTCTTGGCGGAGACACTTTTCTGCTTTCTCCCTCTACGTGATACACAGCTGGCCCAGTTTAAGAAAATGACTTTCAACTGACTCCACCAGTGCCCTGTTGAGAGCAAAATTCTAAAACAAGAAAACTTGTCACTATAAAGAACACTTCTAGGGCCTGACTACACTTGAATATTTTAATCGCATGAGAACATGAGCTTTAACCCTTTGATAACCATTCCCTCTGTTGAAATCAGGACATTTTTAATGAGGGATTTGTCTACGAGAGGCTAAAAGAAAATTGTCATAAGAAAAATACATAGGCTGGCATTTTTGACTAAAAATACTAGTTGCTTGGTGGTCTCTGGCTTCAGTACTTTCTGATTTGCAGACAGCAAGCTTTCAGCAAGTGAAGTCAGAAGTTAGGTCTGTTTCCCATGGGCTTCAGTTTGTATAAGAGCAGTGTGAACAGCAAGCTATTATGAAACATTCAGCAAGCTCTTGCAAAGCTTTTGGTAAGCTTCAAGCAGCTTTCTCTAAGCCTGTTTGAAAATATTGAACACTGATCCGAATGGGAGTGATGATTGCCACTTTAAACAAGCTGCTAGCAGGCTTCAACAGGCTTTCAACAAGCTTCTAGTTTAGAGTGGCAATCCGCACTCTCATTAGGATCTATGTTCAACATTTACAAATTGGAGCTAAATAGTACTTTAAACACTTAACACAACACAACAAAGCCTCCATATCCACAGCCTGTCCAGTGAATGGATAGATGGATGATAAACTCCCACTACCACAGCTAAAGTCTGACTGCAACAGAGGTGCTTCTGTAATGATGTCCATCCGGATGAGATGCGTAGGAAAGAGCTACAACAGTGATGTCACCATTCCTGCTAGGGTGCTGAATGCTGTATTTTTTTAATGTGAATAGATGTCTGGTGTTTAATAAATGTGTTTTGTAATACTGCACCATGAGCATATTATGCCCTGTTTGACTGGCGGATTACTCTGATCTGGTATGGAGTGGTGATTTAGATGGCAGGCTTTGGTTGTGGTAGTGGAAATTTATCATCCATTCAGTGGGCAGACTGTGGAAGTGGAGGCTATCATCCATCCAGTTTGGGGTTTTCTGCTTATGAATGTTATTAGAGCTATATTTGAGGTCTAAGCTTCTGGTAAGTAGCTTTAGTGTCAGATGTGGTGTGGTGCACAGTGGTGATTGGAAAGAAGAAGTTGTTTGCACAGGATTTCGGGTTGCTTTTTTTCCTTTATGTGAAAGCACTGCTTTTTACACAGAGACTTATTTGATGCACTTCAAACTTTTCATGAACTATTTTATTTTATTTATTTATTGAGCACTTTATGTGGTAGTTGATTTTTATCACTATTTGTATGGATGTATTTAGATTTAATTAATGGATTTATTTGATAGATATGTATTAGAGCTGCACGATTCTGGCCAAAATGCGAATCACAATTTTTTTGCTTAGAATAAAGATCACGATTCTCGTGGCTTAACATCTTACATATACAAAAAAAAAAATGGGGTAACAGCACTGTTTAGTTTGTTTGTTTTTGTGTTTGTTGTTTAATCTTTCCAAAAAAATTGTGTTTGAAAGACTGCTGCGCAAATACCGTGTGACATAAAATATTGCAACAACCGCCATCTTATTCTCTAGGGTCTCTGCTAAAATATATATATATATATATATATATATATATATATAATGTTTGGGGGTTCTAAGTCATTTTCTAGCAGAAAATACTGGATTTGTACTTGTAAGCAACAAATGTCAGAAAAGATTTGGTCTTTAAATGGTTAAACTAAACTCTTCTATAGGGAGTTTAACCCTTTGATCATTTGAAACATAGTATCTTTTTACTTCTTTTATCAACTTGACTTGGCTCTCTGCCCAGACTTGGCAGTCTGCCCAGATAGATTCCTGGGGAGACTTCAGGTGACTTACATTGACTTCTATTACAGTCAAGTCGCGCTGAGTCACCCCGCAAGTTGGAATCCATTAACTGCACTGAAAATTGCGGTAATATGTGATGGAGATCACAAGAGGGGTGCATCGTGATCGCAATTTTAATACGATTAATTGTGCAGCTCTAATATGTATTGGTCTCAATAAATCTGATTTGCCAGTGCAACACATTTTACACATATATTTCCTTTTTTAGTATCTGATGTGTGGGTATTAGTGAGTGCTTCTGTCAGCACTATAGTGTTTGGTGATTTACTGATTTTTGGCACTTTTTAGTGCAGCATTTTCGTTATTTATCATGTGTTTTTGATGCAGAGTAAAAACGCATTGGACTGCATCTGGTGTGAACCAGCCCTTATACATAATTGCTCCAGGTCAGTGGCTGAAAGTATTATCAAGTCATTGTATCTGCATGCCAGCCAGGCAGGTAAAGTCTTTAAAGATGGAAGCCACGCATTTTTCCTGTGACACCGTTCCCTTAAATCTCATGCTTGTGTATGATTAAAATGAGTCCTTAGACATTGTCACCCTGCCCATTCAGGGTTGTGTAAAGGGGCCCCACAGATACCTTGCTAGCACTCCCCCACTGTTCCTTCCACTATCTCAGCTGGTGAAAATACCCATGCGCCTTCTAAGGGGGGGACATGTGATCTTCACCCTTGACCCGTGACAATGTTCAACCAATTGCTAGGCCTGAGCAATGTCAAATGATGGAAATATTGACATCACCATTGA
>BLSH010362662.1:208937-220836 GCA_018402905.1 Glandirana rugosa
CCCCCCCCCCCCCCCCCCCGCCCGCTGGTTGTACTGGCTTATCAGTGGCCCTGTCCCGCTTTAAGATGCAGAGAAACGGCTGAGATGGAGGGAAAGGGTTAATGATATCAAGAGGTGCCCATGTCTTACTTTGTAAACTTACAATCTGTTTATTGGTGTGCATTATATTAAAGCATGCAGCGAAGTCAGCACAACTGGTAGAAAATGCAGATATGTAGGCTCACACAAGTGTTTTGCTACCTGATGGGGTCTCTTAAAGAATTATTTACTTGGGGCCCCTCCTCCATGCCACAATGCTGCAGTACAGTTTAAAAAAAAAAAAACAGAAAGCCTGTTGGCAAAAAAAAGTTAATTATTTTGCTTAAAAAAACTTAACAAACCAGCATCTTCTATGTGCTCCTCCACCCACGATAAAGTCCGGCTCCTTCTGCTCACTCTCAGCTGCCTCTCCCTGTCGCTGCTTCTGCTGCCCACCTCTCTCCCTCTCGGCTGCTGAGTGTGAAATGGAGCGGAGGAAGACCTCTCTGCCAGGGAAGGCAATAGGCAGCAGAGAATTCAGCTGTCAGCAGAGCAGCCAGCAACCTGCGGAGCAGGTGCCGGGCATGTAATAGACATATGCCCGCAACTGAAAATAAAGTCCCTCGGCTGCTCCTCGTCCACCATCAGAGAGGGGCCCTAGATATAGTATTAATACAACACCCCCTAAACTAGTAGGAGCAGCTGAGCGGGGGTGTAAATTAGAAAGCAGTTTTTTTGGGGTTTTTTCTCCACTGAATTTTCTGTGAAGCTGCTTGCCCCCCCCACCCTCCCCTACTGGCTGGGCCTGGTACAACAGGGCTGGTTGTACTGGCTTATCAGCACCCCTGACTAAATTAATGTAAATTGCAATAGGCTGCCATTTATTAACAAAACTCTCAGTGAGGGTGATGGGAGGTTAGAGGTATACTACTTCTTTTTTTTGCAGAATGCAGGACTCACCCTTATAGCCTTTACTCTTCCGTTCACTGACAGACGCAGCCTTCTTATGACACGTGGGGTTATGCTCATATCACTAGGAGTAGACTAGGCAAAAATAAAACAAAAGCATAGGTTGGCCCCTCCCAGGGGGCCGTCCTCACCTTAGCATATAATCCCCCTGCTCTGCATAGCACATCGGTTTTAAATTGCCTAGTGCAAGGAGTAGACCTGGTTCCCTATGGGATCTGCGGTCTCTTGAAGATTTTTTCTGATGAAGACTGCTATCAAGAATCTGGCTGGTGGTATAGAGGATATCTAGAATCCAAAAACTTTCCCCAGTCCGGCCGACACTATGCGAGCTACCCTTAGCGGGGGCCCGCCACATAGCGCCCATTCCGTGCCGGCGGCCAGTGGCTAAAACCCACTAGAGCCCAGTGACTGGTTTTGTTCCTGTCCAGGGGCCTGGCCAGCAGCATGCCTCTCTATGGGGAGGTAAGTCTGCTCCGGGTGGCTATCCGCTGCGCCCGTCGGATTGGTGAGTGGACCCCTCTTCCGTCCTAGGGGTGCGGAGAGTGGGCACCTGGGCAGCTTCTGTGGTAGTCGGCCAGTGGGGGTCCGTTAGTGGGGACACACTGGGTGGTACCCCTTTGAGGATTATCTCCCGCCCCCCCACACTCCCCCTCCCCGCAGTACCACACCTTGCACTGACCGTTCGGAGCACTGCATTTAGCGGTTTGCCGCCATTCAGTGTGGATCACCGTTCGTTCGTCTGCCGACCACACCATTTTGCTATAAGCTCTGCTTGTGTTAATGGCAGCATCCATTGTTTGGTAACCACATGTGGTTTTCAGCCTGTCCTCTGACGGCCCCCAGTGGTCGTTTTTGGTACAGGAAGTGATTTAAACGGAATTAGTACTTCCAGTTTCACTTGGACAACGTGGCTGACACTCTGTGGTGCAGGCTCTTGAAGTGCAGTGGATTTTTGGGCATTGCTCATTCCGGTCACAAGTGCAGAGGCATTTAAAACAGCAAGTATAGCTGGCTCTCCCTGGGTGCTGGTAGCGGTAGGTGCAATCCTCCCGGGTCTCCCTGGCTGATTGGTGGGGTAGAGGTGGTGGTCACACAGTGGGGGTGCCGGAAGGCTGGGATGTCAGAGGCCAGCAAGGCTATAGCAGGTGTACCTGTGGATCAACAATCCACCCCGGGAACCTTGGTGTCCCTGGAACAGCTGAGGGCGGTATTTGGGGAGTTCTTTCCCCGGGCGGGGGACCCGGTTCCGGGGGGCCCCAAAAAACGCCCACCCCCCCCCTTTCCTCAGGGGAGCATTCAGATCCAGAAAGCACCTCAGTGGTCACACCTATCAGAGGGTGAACTGCCCTCAGAAGAAGGTGATCAGGAGGCTACTTTTTCGCGTGATAAAGCGATAGTGGCCGCTCTGATCACTGATATCCGCGACTCCATACGGCTTGACCAAGCAGGGGAGTCGCATGAGCCCTCATATATTTGTGGATCACTTAAACCCCCTAGGTCCCCTAGGGCTTACCCTTTTGATCAGGTGTTTGAACAGGCGGCCACCAAATTCCTTTGCTTTTCCTAAATGCTTTGCTGTTCGCTACCCCTTTGAGGATAGCTTTACTAAGAGATGGGCTTCCCCAACATTTTTATTATTTTTTTTTTTTTTACTAGTAATGGCGGCGATCTGCGATTTTTAGCGGGACTGCGATATTGCCGCAGAAATGACGTACATTTTTTACACATTTTTGGGACCAATGACATTTATACAGCGATCAGAAATTTAAATGTCC
Organism: Glandirana rugosa; assembly: GCA_018402905.1. Lineage (NCBI taxonomy): Eukaryota > Metazoa > Chordata > Amphibia > Anura > Ranidae > Glandirana > Glandirana rugosa. The sequence continues at coordinate 211,700 of BLSH010362662.1, forward strand.
ACTGATTACTGTGTAAATGTCATTGGCAGTGAAGGGGTTAACCTGCAGGGGGCAGTGAAGGGGTTAAATATGTTCCCTGGGTGTGTTCTAACTGTGGGGGGGGCGGGGCTGGCCGGGACATAACCGATCTAACTGATCCCAGTGACAGGGATCAGTAGATCTGCTATGTCCCCTGTCACAGAACGGGGAACCGCCGTGTTTACGACGGCTGTTCCCCGTTCTGAGGCTCCTGAAGGAGATCGGCGGGTCCGGGCGGACCATTAGGGGGCACGCGAGGAGCGTGCACAGGGGACGACGTCTATGGACGTCATTCCGGCATTCCAGATCCGCGCTGGAGGCGTACTATGGCAATAGCGCGGATCTGGAGTGGTTAAGGAGGCGGCCTATTGCCGCACAGAGGCAGTGTCTAAGGCACTGTTCTTGTTGGCTGGGTCAGCCATGCGGCCAGCTCTAGCGGCTACGATGGCGGCACAATCTCTTCACGAGCACGCTGCCACACTACACACTGGTTTAACTTGTGAATGTGCACAGGCTGAGGTGCAGCGGGCACAACATTTGGAAGAGGGTCTCCGCTACATATGCCATGCTGCTTTGGACCTTCTTCCCATATTGTCAAAGATGTCTGTTTTTGCAATCGTTATCAGGCGGGTGCTGTGGCCCCGCTCTTGGTCGGGCGACCAGGCTTCAAAGAAAGCTCTTGCAGATCTTCCCTTTCAGGGAGGGCGTCTGTTTGGCCCACAGTTGGATGAAATCATTAAGGATTTCACGGGTGGGAAGAGTACCTTTCTTCCAGAGCCAAAGCGGCGGGATTTTCGCCGTAGGCAGGGCCCTGTTTCTTCAGGTCAGAAGAAGTTTTTTCGAGCACCCGACTCAGCGGGTAAGGGCTTCAAGTCCGGTAAGGCTTCCGCTGGGCCCAGTAAAAGGCCCTGGCAGCATAAGTCCGAAAAAGCGAAGGATAAATCAACCTCCGCATGATGGGTTGCCCCCGCCCGACTCACGGGTGGGGGGGCCGGTTGCTGGGGTTCGCAGACAGATGGACTGCCCGCATCATCGATCGGTGGGTACTGGAGGTGGTGTCCTCCGGGTACAGGATAGAATTCATCTCTCTGCCCCCAGAAAGGTTTTTCCCTTCAAACTTGAGACTCCCTAAGGGCATCAGGAGGCGCTGCTAGGCGCCGTTCGGGCGCTTGCCGAACAGGGGGTGATTGTACCGGTACCCATGGCAGAAAGATTTCACGGGTTTTACTCAAACCTCTTTGTGGTGCCCAAAAAGGGCAGTGTCAGGCCAGTTCTGGACCTGAAGGCATTAAACCGCTTCGTAAAGATGAAGAGATTCAGGATGGAGTCCATCCGCTCAGTCGTGGCCGCCCTGCACCAAGGGGAATTCATGGCGTCCCTGGATATCAGGGACGCGTATCTCCATGTTCCAGTTTGTCACAGTCACTGGCGTTTTTTACGCTTCGCAGTGGGGGACCGGCATTTCCAGTTTGTGGCACTTCCCTTCGGGCTGGCTTCATCTCCCCGAGTGTTCACGAAGGTGGTGGCCCTGATGCTGGCGCTGCTGAGACAGAGAGGTATTGCAGTAGTAGCATACCTCGACGATTTACTCCTGAGAGCAGAGTCTGCTGCGGCTCTGGAGGAGAACGTGACAATCACGGTGTCCACGTTAAAAGAGTTTGGTTGGCTGATCAACCTGCAGAAATCATCGCTGACTCCTTCCTGCCAGCTGGAATACCTGGGTCTGATTCTGGACACGGTGCAAGCAAGGGTGTTTTTACCACCAAACAAGCTCCTGACACTTCAGGCAGCAGTGCGGACCCTGTTATCACGCCAGTGGTCCTCCTTACGGTTCTGTATGCGAGTGTTGGGGCTCATGGTGTCGACTTTCGAAGCGATACCTTATGCCCAGAGTCACACTCGGCTCTTGCAAAAGGTGCTTTTGTCGCAATGGGACAAATCCCCCCTATCCCTAGACAGACTGATCACGTTGGATCATCAGTCCCGAGGTTCCTTGATTTGGTGGATTCGGGCTCCGGCCCTTAAACTGGGAAAATGTTTTCTCCCCCTCAAATGGTCGATAGCAACGACGGATGCCAGCCTGTCGGGCTGGGGAGAGGGGTCCTGGGTCAGTTCTCTGCCCAGGGTCGTTGGTCAGTGCAGGAAGCTTGTCTTCCAATAAATGTACTGGAACTGAGAGCGATCAGACTTTGTCTGTCACGTTGGTCAGAAAGGCTGCGAGGCCTCCCTGTCCGGGTTCAGTCGGACAATGCCACGGCTGTGGCGTATGTGAACCATCAGGGCGGAACAAGAAGCTCCGCAGCAGCCGCGGAGGCGGCTCTGATCTTTCTGTGGGCAGAACTTCACGTGCCAGCTCTCTCTGCAATCTACATCCCAGGCGTGGAAAACTGGCGGGCGGACTTTCTCAGCCGCCGGACTCTGGATCAGGGGGAATGGTCCCTACATCCAGAAGTGTTCCGCCAGATTTGCCTCAAGTGGGGCACGCCAGAGGTGGACCTCATGGCCTCCAGGTTCAATCACAAGGTACAGACCTTTGTGTGCAGAACAAAAGATCCGTTGGCGGTCGCGTCGGACGCACTGGTAGCGCCCTGGGGTCTGTATCGGCTTCTGTACATCTTTCCGCAGGATAGAAGCAGAGGAAATCCCGACAATCCTGGTAGCTCCGGATTGGCCTCGGCGTCCTTGGTACGCCGACGTAGTACGGATAGTGACAGATGTTCCGTGGCGTCTTCCACTTCGCGAAGACCTACTATCTCAGGGGCCCATCTTCCACCCTGCTTTACCCTCGCTGGCTTTGATGGCTTGGCTATTGAGTCCCAGGTGTTGAGGGATAGGGGTGTCTCGGACTCTGTGATCCCTACTATGATTGAAGCACGTAAAAGTACCCCACGTAAGATTTATCATAGGACCTGGAAGGCCTATATTACCTGGTGCGAGGCAGGGGGTTGGAATCCCCGCTCTTATATAGTGTCCAGAGTACTGACTTTTTTGCAGCAAGGACTGGACAAGAACCTGGTGTTAAGTACGCTTAAGGGTCAGATTTCAGCCCTGGCGGTTCTTTTTCAACAGCCCTTGGCATCTCACTCATTGATCCGTACATTTGTACAGGGGGTACGTCATGTGGCTCCTCGGATATGGTCGCCTCTGGCACCATGGGATTTGAATCTGGTGCTTTCTGTGCTGCAGAAACCACCATATGAAAAGATTAGGGACATTCCCGTGCGACTGTTGTCGCAGAAAGTGGCTTTTCTGGTGGCTGTCACATCCGCTAGGTGGGTGTCTGAGTTGGCAGCATTATCCTGCAAGTCACCTTACTTGGTCCTTCATAAGGACAAGGTGGTTTTGCGACCTTCCCCTTCGTTTCTTCCGAAGGTGGTTTCTTCTTTTCATTTAAATGAGGATATTGTTCTTCCCTCATTGTGCCCGCACCCGTCGCATCCCAAAGAAGTTGAACTGCATTCTTTGGATGTGGTGAGGGCTTTGCGGGTGAATTTGTTTTTTACAGCTTCTTTTCGGAAGTCTGATTCTTTATTTGTGCTGACGGAAGGGTCGCGCAAAGGAATGGCGGCCTCGTCAGCTACCATTTCTCGTTGGATAAGGAAGACCGTGACTCATGCATATGAGATTCGAGGCAAGGTTCCCCCGTTTCCAGTCACGGCTCATTCCACCAGGGCAGTTAGTACTTCCTAGGCGTTTAGGCACCAGGCCTCGGTGTCTCAGATGTGCAAAGTGGCTACTTGGGCCTCAGTGCACACGTTTACTAAGTTTTACAAAATTGATGTTTCAGCATCTTCGGATGCTGCTTTTGGCCGCAAAGTATTACAAGCAGCAGTGTAGGCGCGATTAGCGCTGCCTGAGAGGGCTTTTTCTGTTGGGTACAGTTGTTATAGTTTGCCCACCCCTCTCGATTGGCACAGCTTTGGGACGTCCCCACGTGTCATAAGAAGGCTGCGTCTGTCAGTGAACGGAAGAGTAAAAAGGATTTTATTATAACTTACCGTAAAATCCTTTTCTCTGAGTTCACTGACAGACGCAGCACCCACCCCTCTGTGTTGAGTTTGTACGGCTTGTTACGAACTGATGTGCTATGCAGAGCAGGGGGATTATATGCTAAGGTGAGGACGGCCACCTGGGAGGGTCCAACCTATGCTTTTGTTTTATTTTTGCCTAGTCTACTCCTAGTGATATGAGCATAACCCCACTTGTCATAAGAAGGCTGCATCTGTCAGTGAACTCAGAGAAAAGGATTTTACGGTAAGTTATAATAAAATCCCTTTTTTTTTACTCAATGTGACAAGTGCTAAGCATGGGAACTTTTTTTAGTGTTTATGAAAATATTTGTAGGGTAATGGCTCACTTCCTTTACATGGCCCAGATATTGCAAGCAGTACTGTACCCATGATAGATCTTATGTTTACATGCTAATGCTGAATGGTGCAGTTACCCTCAGCTTTTCAGGTCTTTTGGAGTGTGTCTGTAGAACTATAAGTGTAGCTATGCCATACACTATGAATTTCCTGTACATTGTTGATTTTGAAAAGGGTTATGACATTTTTGTGTGCATTTTTTTTTGTAAACCTTCACTGCTTTGATTAGCTTTGCATTTTATTGTTGATAATTTTATATTTTAACAAGCTGCACGGATTTCTTCCAGGCTCCCCTTTCCTGGCTAATGAAGACAGCATCCTAGGTGGCGTCATTGTGCTTCGGTCATGCAGGTGTTCTTCAAAGATAGACTCCACAGGGGATAAACAGGCTCTGCTGGGTAAAATGTGTTGCTTTCATGCACTGTTTTGTAGTCAAATTATGTTGACCTTTTTCATCACCTGTATTTCTTGATACTGTTGCTTGTTTCAGGAAACATGCATGCTCTAATTCTTGGTTGTACTTTGTAGTGGAGTTCCTGTGGAGTCATACAACAGAGAGTATGTGTGTCGGATATATGTCCGCTCAGGATGGCAAAGCTAAGGTTTGTATGATCTTGTGTATCTATAATGTTCAACTCAAGCTCCAAAATCATAAATTTATTTTTTGTTTTATATCCTGAAAGGGTTAGAACCCCATGTGTCTGGTTTTATTGCTTTAAGTTTTCTTGTTGGGAATATTTTCCTTCACTTTCTGTTCTAGTGACAGGCATTACTGGTAAAACATCCTGAACAGGGACAAAGCAGGCATATCCCAACAGATGAACTAAAGTCATGCATACTTCAGCTCACAGGATTCTCAGGACAAAAGCAGTGCATACACGGAGTACACTTTGAAAACTTTATAATGTGGACCCTATGTTCTCCAAACTGTGGCCCAGGGGCCAGATGTGGCCCTTGGGTCACTGTTCCTCTTAATGATATGAAACATTATTCCTCCCACTGACACCACCTATGGGGTATTATTTTACATTCGGGCACCAATAATGTGGCACTATTCTTCCTACTGACACCAATGTTGGTGCACTACTCCTTCCACTGACACCAACAATGAGGTACTATTTTTCCTATTGACACCAGTAATAGGACACTATTCTTCCTACTGACATCAATGATGGGGTACTATTCCTCCCACTGACACCAATGAGGGGGGTACTATTCCTTCCACTGACACCAATGATGGAGTACTATTCCTCCCACTGTCACCATCATCCAGCCCCCCTAAAATCTGAAGGACAGTGTACTGGCCCTTATGTTTAGAAAGTTTGGAGACCCCTGCAATAGAGGATCTGAATATTTGCTATGCTGCTTTCAACCACAGGATTATAGCTACATCTCTTTTAACCACTTCCATACCACACAAATTCCAGCACTCCTCTCCTACATGTAAAAATCATCATTTTTTTCCTAGAAAATTACTTGGAACCCCCAAATATTATATATATTTTCTTAGCAGAGACCCTAGGGAATAAAACGGCGGTCATTGTAACTTTCTATGTCACACGGTATTTGTGCAGCAAGTAGATACAAACCCAATCACTTAAAATCCATAAAAGCTTTTAAATGATAATGTTGTTTCAAAAGATTTTTCAATATTTCTAAGTCTAAATCATGCTTGGTGATCCTGCCATGAAGGTTCTGATTCATGTACTTCCTGTTTTGGGGGTGAAAACTGTCCCTCAGTTGTTCCCCAGCATTTTCACGCACACTCCTGATGGAGAGTAGAAACGGCATTGCTAACACACATGTATGGTCACTATCAGGAAATCAATCCTGCAAGTGCTTGTAGATAGGAAGTGACTAAAAAGAGGTTGCAGGAAATGAGAAACACTGAGATGCAAGAAAGGTTGGAAAAAAAAATGACAATTGTCTGATGCATGGTACTTTTTATTTCATTTTCAGTAGATCGGGAAAGGATTAGAACCTCTGTCAGGTTTTCATTGCCATCTGTGTAACTAGTTTGCTTCTCAGAATTGATGAGAAATATCTCCAGTGGGGTAACAGACAAAAAAATATTTTTCCCGGAGTAAGAAATAGAGCCTCAATTTTTTTTTTTTTTTTGGACCTGTCCATTCCTGTCCCTGCAACAACCACTCTCCCAATTTCTTGTACTGTGAACAGAAAATAAAGAGAACATCTCCCCAATGGAATCTCATAAACACAACCTAGTAGGAATTTTAGCTCCTCCAAAACTCTGATTTCAGGATGCAAAAAAAAGCCTTTTCAAGTATGGGATAATCTTGTGCCCTTAACTTGCTAAATTGTTACTGTACACATAAAGTGACGCTAAACAATGGTTTAGAAAAACAACATAATCTATTCAAATCTGTATTCTTAATTTAAGATATTATCTTCTATAACTCTCAGCCTGCTCCAAATCTCCAGATTTCTTTTGTTTTTTGTTGCTGTGATTCGACTTCCTGTTCCAGGGTGACTACATTCATTCTTCATGATCCCACTGTAAGTAGGGACGTAGGCACCCGAGATGGACAATGGGGTTTGTAGTCTGCATAGAGCAGTGTACATGCTCACAACTAGCGTGCATGGCAAATTTCAAAGAAAAGGAAATGAGGGAAAAGAGAGTTTTGGGAGCCCATGGAGGACGCTACAAGGAGACAGGAAAACAGTAAGAAAATATTTCATGAAAAATACATTACAGAGCCATTAAGTAGTGGATGTGTATGGATTATTTTTGGAGAATAAGAACTTTGTTTAGTGTCAGTTTAATGGTTTCCTCATCTTCAGAGAGGAGTTTGTGATGGTGAAGGCCAAGTGGTCCCTAGGTCAAGCAGTAATCTGCTTGAACCATATAATGCCTTGCCATTATATGTTGAAGTATAAGAGGGAGGTTGTGCAGTCCACAATCATTTGACAATAAGCTCCCGTTCAGCCTAGAAACCTTGCAAAAGCCTGTTGAATATGTTTCTGAGGGGCTTATATAAAATCAAATTTAGTGGACTTCTTGGCTTTGAAATAATTGCAGTTATTACTAGATAGCATTTGCACTTCGCTTATTGGACTTGGCTTTGAGACATGAGTGTGATAAAAGAGGCTAAATGCATTCCAAAAGAATAGTACTGTTCAGATCCAGCATGATCTACTTAAATGTTACCCCCAAAGAGTAAAAGGCAAACCACATTCAAAGCATGATCTTTCCAACATAGTCATTCCTGATATCTGACTTTAGTTCATGCACTCCCAGAAACCCGTTAGCTGGTTCTTGGCTGAATGAAATGCCTGCTTCACATTCAAAACATTGCATATCTTTTAAATGGTAAAATAAGGATTAGGAACAGATGCTGTAGGCGATGAATTTCACACTTTACAATATTGCAGATAGCTGGCTTTTATATCTAATCTAAGTAGATTTACTGTTGTGTTTTTTTTTGTTGAGCATAAAATAGCGCTCAAGTTCATTTGATTCCAGCGGTTATATTTTTCGGCTCTAATGTTATTCCACAAAGAATGTCTGTGTTTTTCATTTGTCAAAATTCAGTTTCATATTAAGCAATGCCATTTTATATATTGTGTGTGTCGATATTAAAGTACATCTAAAGCCAAAAATGTTTATTTTTGTAGTTTTGGATATAACTGGGAATAGTTAAGGTCATTTTTTTTTTTTGTTCTTTCCTGTATGTAACTTTTTGAGATTTCCTTTCACCCCTTTCTCGAAGACTGAGTGAGTCCACAGTACAGATGTCACTGGAACATATGTACCCATTGGAAGATTTCCTATTTTGGTGACTAACAGTAACATGTTCTATTCTGCTTAACTTCCTGTGCCTGTAGCAGTGGTCTCCATGGCAAACAGTGACATTTAGAATGGGCTGTCAATGGAAAGTAACTGAACAAAAACTGGACCTGCGCCTTTTCAATGCAGCACTCCACTAAGCACAGTATGTGTGCTGTGATGTCCTACAGTGCGGGTCTGTCGGTACCAACTGTAATCCGATCATATGTATATCTCTATATGAGTGGCACCAAAATGCACCTCACAGAGTGCTATACAGTGTTGGGATAACATGGTAAAATTTACTTTTTAACATTACCATTACACACAAATGTGAAAGGCGTCTAATGCAATTCATATTCATTTTCAAAAGTCTTATAAACTCAGCAGCAGTCTGTTTTATTACCTGGTGTTGTGGCGTTTAGTATATGTAGCACCCGCTACAGAGGAAACGATTCCAAGCAAAATACCCGTGATCCTGTGGGTGCCGGTTTGGCATGCCAACCGTATCCAGGTAAAGAAGAGATCCAGAAAACCGCACTCCAAAAAATGCTTCTTTATTGTAGGTGAAGGTCCATACAGTGCAAAAATAGAGAAAGAAAAGCTAACGGGTTTCATGCCCTCCTTACGAGCACTTACTCATAGCAGCTATGAGTAAGCGCCCGTAAGGAGGGCGTGAAACGCGTTCGTTTTTCTTGCTCTATTTTTGCACTGTATGGACCTTCACCTACAATAAAGAAGCATTTTTTGGATCTCTTCTTTACCTATGTGTTATTTAGTAGTTGCTTTCTACTGCTTGTAAGGGTTCAGGTTTGGGATGGTTTGATATACAGGTGCTGGTCATATAATTAGAATATCATCAAAAAGTTGATTTATTTCACTAATTCCATTCAAAAAGTGAAACTTGTATATTATATTCATTACACACAGACTGATAGAAAGAGATAAAAACGTGACATACCTGG
>BLSH010362662.1:220846-246580 GCA_018402905.1 Glandirana rugosa
TGGTCGTGGACATATAGGAGATCCAGAAAACCGCACTCCAAAAAATGCTTCTTTATTGTAGGTGAAGGTCCATACAGTGCAAAAATAGAGAAAGAAAAGCTAACGGGTTTCATGCCCTCCTTACGAGCACTTACTCATAGCAGCTATGAGTAAGCGCCCGTAAGGAGGGCGTGAAACGCGTTCGTTTTTCTTGCTCTATTTTTGCACTGTATGGACCTTCACCTACAATAAAGAAGCATTTTTTGGATCTCTTCTTTACCTATGTGTTATTTAGTAGTTGCTTTCTACTGCTTGTAAGGGTTCAGGTTTGGGATGGTTTGATATACAGGTGCTGGTCATATAATTAGAATATCATCAAAAAGTTGATTTATTTCACTAATTCCATTCAAAAAGTGAAACTTGTATATTATATTCATTACACACAGACTGATATATTTCAAATGTTTATTTCTTTTAATTTTGATGATTATAACTGACAACTAAGGAAAATCCCAAATACAGACCAATACAAAGAAAGGATTTTTAGAAATCTTGGCCAACTGAAAAGTATGAGCTACTTAGTTGGGGCTCCTTTTACCTGAATTATTGCAGCAATGTGGCGTGGCATGGATTCGATCAGTCTGTGGCACCGCTCAGGTGTTATGAGAGCCTAGGTTGCTCTGATAGTGGCCTTCAGCTCTTCTGCATTGTTGGGTCTGGCATATCGCATCTTCCTCTTCACAATACCCCATAGATTTTCTATGGGGTTAAGGGCAGGCGACTTTGCTGGCCAATTAAGAACAGGGATACCATGGTCCTTAAACCAGGTACTGGTTAGCTTTGGCACTGTGTGCAGGTGCCAAGTCCTGTTGGAAAATTAAATCTGCATCTCCATAAAGTTGGTCAGCAGCAGGAAGCATGAAGTGCTCTAAAACTTCCTGGTATACGGCTGCTTTGACCTTGGACCTCAGAAAACACAGTGGACCAACACCAGCAGATGACATGGCACCCCAAACCATCACTGACTGTGGAAACTTTACACTGGACCTCAAGCAACGTAGATTGTGTGTCTCTCCTCTCTTCCTCCAGACTCTGGGACCCTGATTTCCAAAGGAAATGCAAAATTTGCTTTCATCAGAGAACATAACTTTGGACCACTCAGCAGCAGTCCAGTCCTTTTTGTCTTTAGCCCAGGCAAGACGCTTCTGACGCTGTCTGTTGTTCAAGAATGGCTTGACACAAGGAATGCGACAGCTGAAACACGTCTTGCATACGTCTGTGCCTAGTGGTTCTTGAAGCACTGACTCCAGCTGCAGTCCACTCTTTGTGAATCTCCCCCACATTTTTGAATGGGTTTTGTTTCACAATCCTCCCCAGGTTGCGGTTATCCCTATTGTGTGTACACTTTTTTCTACAACATCTTTTCCTACCCTTCGCCTCTCTATTAATGTGCTTGGACACAGAGCTCTGTGAACAGCCAGCCACTTTTGCAATGACCTTTTGTGTCTTGCCCTCCTCGTGCAAGGTGTCGATGGTCGTCTTTTGGACAACTGTCAAGTCAGCAGTCTTCCCCATAATTGTGTAGCCTACAGAACTAGACTGAGAGACCATTTAAAGGCCTTTGCAGGTGTTTTGAGTTAATTAGCTGATCAGAGTGTGGCACCAGATGTCGTCTTCAATATTGAACCTTTTCACAATATTCTAATTTTCTGAGATACTCAATGTGGGATTTTCCTTAGTCGTCAGTTATAATCATCAAAATGAAAAGAAATAAACATTTGAAATATATCAGTTTGTGTAATATGAATGAATACAATATACAAGTTTCACTTTTTGAATGGAATTAGTGAAATAAATCAACTTTTTGATGATATTCTAATTGTATGACCAGCCCCTGTATGTGAAGAGGTCCATAATTTTATGATAGGACTGGTGCCCCTGTCCCCCCACTTCCTCTTTATTGATAATTTAATGATGTCCCTCTCATATGTCGCCAAATGGGAACAAGACCTGAATATCCACCTTGAACCTGAAGAATGGACCAATATTTGGCAAGCTACAAAGTCAGCTACGAAAAATATCATAGCCTCCGAGGCAAACTATAAGGTCCTTTTCAGGTGGTACCTGGTCCCTGCACGTATAGCAAAATACCAATTAACCTATCCCTCAACATGTTTCAGGGGGTGTGCGGACAAGGGAACCCATCTCCACATATGGTGGACTTGCCCGGTTGCAGGCAAATTTTGGAAGGAAATATTCAATATTATCTCCAAAGTAACAAATATCACAATCCAACCCAACCCTACATTGGCCCTACTTAATCATAAACCCCCAGAAATTCCTAAGACGGGATTCAAATTGGTCCTTCACATCACAACAGCGGCCAAACAAACGATTGCTAAAGCCTGGAAGACCCCAACAATCCCAATAATAGAGACAAAACATAGAGTGACCAAATCTATGGTACACGCCAAAATAGAGGCGACAATCCTAGACACCATCTCCAAATTTGAAAGAATATGGCTACCCTGGGTCCGGCATTTTCTTCCATCAGACTTTGACAGCACACTATTGCTCCCATGATATGGCTTTAGATCACGGAGACTAACCCCCTTTATGGCTAATTTCCCCCTCCCGGCCACTCTACTTTTACTCCTACACTTATTCTCTCTGGCTCTCCCTAGCTACTATCTCCCTCTTTCCCTCCCTTTTGGTTCTCATGCCTCTTCACTCCAAATGATACTCAGTTCTGGAGTTAACCATAGGTGTCACCCTCCTCCCCCTTTAAAATATCCTATTTACCATCTGTTTCTGAGAATCTATTCCTTGAGGATACTCAACTAATCACAAACACACTCAAATCCCATGGAATGGCAAACAAGTGACACAGATTTATTCTCACGACACAGCTTATATTTGGTCTTCTGCAACTTAACCCTATGGTGACTCCACTACACAGACAACACATGTCAACTTGATTTATATGTCTCTCCTGTCCAATGAATGGTGTATTGCGATTACCTACAAGAGTGAGTGAAGAAGTTTATTTACGCTAGACTCTACATTAATTTTCCATGTACGCTCTGTTCATATCTGGCATGCTTGCCGAACCAGACTATGTTTATTTTTGTTATTTTATTCTCCTTTTCATCAATAAAATATTTGAAACTGATAATTTAATGATGTAGTAACTCCTGTTTGTGTTAAAGAACAGCTATTTCACTGCCACAATCTAAGCATTGCAAGTATGATCGCCATAACTAGTTATGGTGAGATAGCTTAACTTAGTCTCCGTAGCTTGGCAGGCGGTGACTTGATCCAAATGACATCTTGCAAATTGTCGAAAGCTTTAATCCAAAACTTCTGAAAATCTTCACAGATGAAGAAAAGTAAAAAAAAATCATGTGTCTAGCTCTGGCAGAATACAGTACATGTGGTTGATGAAGGCTAAAGCATGAAGAAGGGTGGGACTAACTACATCAATATTAATATAATATTGTATGGACACATATGGTTTGAACACACTTTCACTGATATAGGCAAACTCTGCGATTTATTGCACTTCATTATTATCACTGTATGCACACTATTAGTGCCATTTTGCACTTTAGATTATTATTATAATTTTTATTTTTTTTAGTGTCGCATTGTGCAAGAGTCACAATTTGTTTTATTATTCTTATTGTAGTGCTGGCTGCTTATAAGGGAATAGGTGTAGGTCAGAGCCTGAAATGGTTTGCTGTATTTATTTCTTTAGGTATGCAAGTTTGATCGCAGTCCTTGGATATATTGGAGTTAATGTGTAATATTTTAATGCTGTGCAAAGCAGCACTTGTTTCCCCGGATTGCCCAGGTGACATTCATATAGTCCTCAATTTGGCGCTGTGCTGAGTTTGCAGTATTCCACAGTGTGGATGACCTCTAATGGCTAATTAAGTGTTTGCATTGCAGTGTAGTAGGTGATTAGAGGGAGGATGAATCTGCCAAAGCAGACCATACCCATTATACAATGTCATATAACTGATGAATGTAATGAAATGTCTTCTTTACACTTACCTATATGAAAATGTATGGGTTTATAATTACACAGTCATGAAATGCGATTTCCACTTAGAACCTACACTGATCATCAACTGACTATGGGCTGCAAAACTCCTTGCACTTGAAAGGATTTAATGTAGTGCTGAGAAAGCCAAGCAGGTTAGAGTGCAACAGAGACAATGCAAGCAGATCATAAGCAAGGGCAGCCTTTCTCAACCTTTTCAACATAGAGGAACCCTTAAAATAACTTTTTGTCTTCAGGGAACCTCTGCTAATAATTATATTTACAGTTCACAGTACGTTAGTGTGATGGTCACTGGGAAGAATGCTGCTTACATTTGTTGTAATTGGGAAGAAATCCCCCCCCTTAGATAGCTAAAAAGATCATTGGTGTCAGTGTTTACTCCTCTAAAATGCAGAAATCACTTTTTGCTTAAGGAACCCCTAGCAACCTCTGGAGGAACCCTAGGTTTTCACAGAACCCTGGTTGAGAAATCCTAAGCAAGGATCTACCTGCTGATCTTATAGGTGGGATTTCCTGCTTGAAAAAAAATAGAGAGACAACAGCACTTCTAAGACTGAGGGGGATTGGGTGGGGTTGGAGAAGTTAGCAGACATTAACTTGTGACATTAAAATAAAGTATTGCTCTCACTCAGTATATATTAGTTGTGTGCATATTGTCCTTGCTCTTCAAAGAGCTGCAGAAATCGTTAGGCAAGCAACTGTGCTCAGGGGTGACTAGATGTCACACTGTCAGCTGTGCTAGAGGCTCCAGGATGCTGCAGGAATAGGCTAGAAAGTGGCTGGTATACTCAGACTATCAGCGGTGCTAAGATCTCAAGGATATTGCAGAGATCTGCAGTAGGCAGCTGGTGCTGGCAGAGTGATGCTAGGATGCAGCTGAATGTTGATCTGTGAGCAGTGCTAGGAGCTGGAGCTCAAGCTGTTTACCGGCTTCCGGGTGCTGTCACTCCACTTGGCTGTAGTCAGCTCTGATTGGCTCTCTTCAGTGATGACGACACTATGTAGTTGGGGCATGGTTACGCATTTCATGGCTCCGCCCATTTGTCAAACCAATAGGTTTTTCTCTGGAGCCACTAGCACCGCTGACAGTTGGACATCTTCCCACTTGGTTTCTGAAAATGAGAAAGCCCCTTTAAATGATTTCTTAAAGCGGTTGTCTACCCATCGATTTGATAGTGTCAAAAAAGAGTTAATATTCCCGGCATGCCGGAAATGCTAGCTGTCTTCTTGATTGTGCTCTCAAGCAAACTAGCAAACCATCCAATGGGTGGTGTCATAATGGATCACATGTGCAGCATCATGGCAGTTGCAGATTAAACAGAGGCTAAGATGTCAGCTTCCTTAGCTGAAAATGATAGGAGAGTATACAACCACTTTAAGCTGCCCATACATTAATCATTTTTTTTTTCATTCATCCAGCGGGTTGAGCAAAAAAGAAAGATCCAATTTCCCTGTTTTTTGCTGTGCTATTGTGTTCTGACAACTGAGAGACTTCCCTGCTGTTGGAACACACTGGTTAGTGTAGTCGGCTATAGCTGGTGCCACTGATTGATCGGGAAAAACCCTTTTCCTGGTTGTACAGAAGTCAATGAACCGGACAAATGTTGATCCATGTATGGCCACCCCAAAGCTCCATTTACACTGCATTGTGTGCATTAAATTCATGTGCATTGACATGCATTCGTATGCTGCTTTTTTTTTTTTAAACTTCACTAAGCCTTATTTGTAAACAAAACTTCAACTGACTGACTGTTTTGACTCTTGATTTTATGTGTGTTTTAGTGCACGTACGGTATATGCATTTACGCGCTCTGCAAAAGTGAGGCATGTTGTACTTTTTCTCAAGCAGAACAAACCAGCTCAACACACTAGTGTGAACTGCTCCTATTGAAATATGTTGCATATACAATATGTGCTGGCATGCTTTGACCATAGAACGCCATCACATCTGGTGTAAATAGATCCTAAAAGAGTTGTAGAATTGTTTTTATTTTAGTGTACTTATTTTATGTGGCCATTCAAGGGAACCACATATAGTATCTCACAAAAGTGAGTACAGCCCTCACATTTTTGTAAATATTTTATATCTTTTCATGTGACAACACTGAAGAAATGACACTTTGCTACAATGTAAAGTAGTGAGTGCACAGCTTGTATAACAATGTACATTTGCTGTACCCTCAAAATACCTTAACACACAGCTATTAATGTCTAAACCGCTGGCAACAAAAGTGAGTACATCCCTAAGTGAAAATGTCCAAATCGGGCCCCAAGTATCAATATTTTGTGTGGCCACCATTATTTTCCAGCACTGCCTTAATGTTAACCCTCTTGGGCATGTAGTTCACCAGAGCTTCACAGGTCACTGGAGTCCTAATCCACTCCTCTATGATGACATCACAGAGCTGGTGGATGTTGGGGACCTTCCGCTCCTCCACTTTCCATTTGAGGATGCCCCACAGATGCTCAATAG
The DNA here is from genome assembly GCA_018402905.1 of Glandirana rugosa. NCBI lineage: Eukaryota > Metazoa > Chordata > Amphibia > Anura > Ranidae > Glandirana > Glandirana rugosa. Next base: position 227,365 of record BLSH010362662.1, read on the forward strand.
GGTTTAGGTCTGGAGAGATGCTTTGCCAGTCCATCACCTTTACCCTCAGCTTCTTTAGCAAGGCATTGGTCATCTTGGAGGTGTGTTTGGGGTCGTTATCATGTTGGAATACTGCCCTGTGGCCCAGTCTCCAAAGGGAGGGGATCATGCTCTGCTTCAGTATGTCACAGTATATGTTAGCATTCATGGTTCCCTCAATGAACTGTAGCTCCCCAGTGCCGGCAGCACTCGTGCAGCCCCAGACCATGACACTCCCACCACCATGCCTGACTGTAGGCAAGACACACTTATCTTTGTACTCTTCACCTGGTTGCCGCCACACACACTTGACACCATTTGAACCAAATAAGTTTATCTTGGTCTCATCAGACCACAGGACATGGTTCCAGTAATCCATGTCCTTAGTCTGCTTGTCTTCAGCAAACTGCGGGCTTTCTTGTGCATCATCTTTAGGAGAGGCTTCCTTCTGGGACGACAGCCATGCAGACCAATTTGATGCAGTATGTGGCGTATGGTCTGAGCACTGACAGGCTGGCCCCCCACCCCTTCAACCACTGCAGCAATGCTGGCAGCACTCAGGCATCTATTTTCCAAAGACAACCTCTGGATATGACGCTGAGCATGTGCTCTCAACCTCTTTGGTCGACCATGGTGAGGCCTGTTCTGAGTGGAACCTGTCCTTTTAAACCACTGTATGGTCTTGACCACTGTGCTGCAGCTCTGTTTCAGGGTCTTGGCAATCTTCTTATAACCTAGGCCATCTTTATGCAGAGCAACAATTCTTTTTTTTCAGATAGAATCTAAGAATCCTTTGCCATGAGGTGCCATGCTGAACTTCTAGTGACCAGTATGAGAGAGTGAGAGCAATAACACCAAATTTAACACACCTGCTCCCCATTCACACCCAAGACCTTGTAACCCTAATGAGTCATATGACATTGAGGAGGGAAAATGGCTAATTGGGCCCAGTTTGGACATTTTCACTTAGGGGTGTACTCACTTTTGTTGCCAGTGGTTTAGACATTAATGGCTGTGTGTTGAGTTTTTGTGAGGGGAGAGCAAATTTACACTGTTATACAAGCTGTACACTCACTACTTTACAAAAGTGTCATTTCTTCAGTGTTGTCACATGAAAGATAGAATAAAATATTTACAAAAATGTGAGGGGTGTACTCACTTTTGGGAGATACTGTATATACATATAAAAAAGGAAAAAAGGCTGGTGCCATGGAAGTCGGCTAAAAGATTATTGTATTATAGCATGTGAACAACAGTCAAAAAAGCCAACGTGTTTCTGCCATCAAGCCTTAATCATGGCATATATAAATATACCTCAGTACGTAGCTGTATAACACACTTGTAAACTGTGCCAAAAGATTGGTAAATCTCTTCAGCCAGCCTTCAAATCTGGGCACCTCTGCCATACTTTTTAGCCTGCCTTATTTTGTATTAGAGCTTCCTGTGTCACCTTCCTTCTTAATGGACAAGGGGTCAATAGATAATCACACTACTGATTAATTGTCCAGTGAACAGTTGACATCAGGATGCCAAGACAGGGGTGTGAAGATGGAAATTAATGAATGGTGATCCCCAGAATTTTAATTTCTCCCACCATTTTCCCTGGTGTCAGCTGGTTGCTGGGAATGGTCCATTATGCCATGAAAGTAACACTGTTAAGCATAAAAGGAAGATTTTTTTTTTCCAGATTTAAATATTTTGATTATATTTTTGGTATTCATATGCCGTGTCTGATCTTTGGTTTTAAGATTTCCCCTGAGTTCCTTTTTTCTTTATGTTGCTTTTATCATTTGACATTACATTACAGCCAGACATAATTAGACAATCATGCCGACCAGAGTGGTTCAGCTAAGCAATTTTATTTCTGCCTATACATACTTGGGCTTGGCAATACACCAAAGCTACTATCATAAAACTTTAATCTCACGTATTAGGGTTTTTTGTAAATGTTAAATTAGAACCTTAATTATTATTTTATCCATTTTCATAAAACATAATGGAGATGGAGGTAAACCACATCCTATTATAGCCAGTAATCCCATCTACAGAGCACTTAGAGAGCATGCTTATAGCAATGAAGCCTTGTTCCCTGTCATAGTCTAGTCATGTCTCTGACTTGTGTGGTTTCTTTGGAAATCCCTAACAACCACATTTTTCATCTGTGGCCCACAGCCGAGTACAACCATAACATAACTGAGCAGGAGTTTGCAAAAGAACGCTCAGTGATTTGTGTTGTTGCTTTAACATCATTTGATGGGGAATTTTCAGCACTAAAAAATCAGTAGCATGCAGAGATATAGAGTAGACCTGGCCTTTCCGCCCAAGACCCCTCACTGTGTGTCCACACGATCTGATCATACCATATAGCAAACCTGTGAGTAGGGATGAATGAAGCTGCCCAGATCTGGTTTGAGCTAGGTTCAGGGAACCAAGCAGGAGGTCCGTGAACCATGAATTTAGTAGCTAATATGCAAGCTTGTGAAAATGTAAAATGTAGCCCTTTAAAAGTGACATTTGAAGAAAGGAGGGGGGACCGCTGGGGTTTCCTTTTGCCATTCTATTTTGTATGCTTATCCAGACAGGCAATCTACATTGTCAAGATAAGTGATGGAAGCTAATGTGCACCCACCTTCCTTTACCCTACCAGGTCTTATGCTTTGCATCACTAAGAGAACAGCTTGCAAGGGGGAAAGGGCGGTAAAGCCCACCCTTGTCCCAATGTTGAGAAACAAGGACCTATTAGGTACATTAGTGCTCATAGCCCCCCCCCCCCCAAAATAAAATAAAGTGTAAATAAACCCAGAGACACCTTGCAAAATCCCTTTATTTACATTCTACAGAAAATTAACATAAAAATGTAAATAATGCTACCTGACAAATTTGCCACAATATCCCACTATCCGACAATGTTTCGCCACCATGCTGCCAACGCTAAATGACAGATCCCCATTGCTGCAGTGAACTCAGGGCCAGGGAACCCTGTTTGATGTTAATAACCACTTAGGCTCTTACACCTGTTCACCCCTCATGGTCCAGAGCAATGTTCAAATTTCTGCTATAAGCCTGTTTGATCTGCAATAATGTTGTCATTACTTAATCTCTTCTGGACTGCCCAGTGTGTGTGTGTGTGTGTGTATATATATATATATATATACACACACACGCGCACACACAGTATCTCACAAAAGTGAGTACACCCTCACATTTTTGTAAATATTTTATTATATCTTTTCATGTGACAACACTGAAGAAATGACACCTTGCTACAATGTAAAGTAGTGAGTGTACAGCTTGTATAACAGTGTAAATTTGCTGTCCCCTCAAAATAACTCAGCACACAGGCATTAAGGTCTAAACCGCTGGCAACAAAAGTGAGTACACCCCTAAGTGAAAATGTCCAAATTGGGCCCAAAGTGTCAATATTTTGTGTGGCCACTATTATTTTCCAGCACTGCCCTAACCCCCTTGGGCATGGAGTTCACCAGAGCTTCACAGGTTGCCACTGGAGTCCTCTTACACTCCTCCATGACGACATCACGGAGCTGATGAATGTTAGAGACCTTGAGCTCTTCACCCTTCCATTTGAGGATGCTCCACAGATGCTCAATAGGGTTTAGGTCTGAAGACATGCTTGGCCAGTCCATCACCTTTACCCTCAGCTTCTTTAACAAGGCAGTCGTCATCTTGGAGGCACGTTTGGGGTGATATCATGTTGGAATACTGCCCTGCGGCCCAGTCTCCGAGGGGAAAGGGGATCATGCTCTGCTTCAGTATGTCACGGTACATGTTGGCATTAATATTTCCCAAAATGAACTGTAGCTCCCCAGTGCCAGCAGCATTCATGCAGCCCCAGACCATGACACTCCCACCACCATTCCTGAATGTAGGCAAGACACACTTGTCTTTGTACTCCTCATCTGGTTGCCGCCACACACGCTTGACACCATCTGAACCAAATACGTTTATCTTGGTCTCATCAGACCACATGACATGGTTCAAGCAATGCACGTCCTTAGTCTGCTTGTCTTCGGCAAACTGTTTGTGGGCTTTCTTGTGCATCATCTTTAGAAGAGGCTTCCTTATGGGACGACAGCCATGCAGACCAATTTGATGAAGTGTTCGGCGTATGGTCTGAGCACTGACAGGCTGACCCCCCCACCCCTTCAACCTCTGCAGCAATGCTGGCAGCACTCATACATCTATTTCCCAAAGACAACCTCTGGATATGACGCTGAGCATGTGCACTCAGCTTCTTTGGTCGATCATGGCGAGGCCTGTTCTGAGTGGAACCTGTCCTGTTAAACCGATGTATGGTCTTGGCCACCATGCTGCAACTCGGTTTCAGGGTCTTGGCAATCTTCTTATAGCTTAGGCCTTCTTTATGTACTGCAACAATTCTTTTTTTCAGATCCTCAGAGAGTTCTACTCTACTCACACATGCGTAAATTGCCGTTTATAGACGGCGATTTGCGCTGCGCTGCCACAGTGCAGCCGAAAATGTATGCAAGCCGGTCGGGAACCAGTTAAGTGTGATATATGTTTACACTTTTTTCAGTGTGATATATGTAAATATATGTAAAAGGTGTAAAAATATTATTAAACAAAGCAAACAAAAACAGAAAAAAGTTTAAATATTAGTTAATAAAATAGAAAAGAAAAATCACCTGGAAAATTATCATTGACTGGAGAAGGAGAATAAGGAGTTAATTAGGGCTGATTAGAGTAAACTTTGTGTTAATAAAGGTTTTAACAGAAGAACATTTAATTAAAAAAAAACTTTTCTTTTTACTTGCTTTAACCACTTCAGCTTCGGAAGGTTTTTATCCCCTTCCTGACCAGGCCGTTTTTTGCGCTACGGCACTGTGTTGCTTTAATTGACAATTGTGCGATTGTGCAACACTGTACCCAAATAAAATTGATGTCCTTTTTCCCCACAAATAGAGCTTTCTTTTGGTGGTATTTGATCATCTCTGTGGTTTTTATTTTTTGCGCTATAAACAAAAAAAGACAGACAAAAAAAATTTAAAAAATCAAATGTCTTCATCAATTTAGGTCAATATGTATTCTGCTACATATTTTTGGTAAAAAATAAAATAAAAAATAAGCGTATATTTATTGGTTTGTGCAAAAGTGTCTACAGACTATGGGATATTTTTATGGATTTATTTTTTTGTGGGGGAGATCAGCAATTTTTAGCAGGACTTCAACATTGCGGCAGACAAATCTGACCCCTGACACTTATGACACTTTTTGGGGACCAGTGACATTATTACAGTAATCAATGCTAAAAAAAATGCACTGTTACTGTACTAATGACACTTGCAGGGAAGGGGGATCAAAGTATGTCCCTATGTGTGCTTTCTAACTGTGGGGGATGTGCTTTCACTAAAGGAAAACAGAGATCTGTGTTCTGCTTAGCAGAAACACAAGATCTCCATTTCCTCTCTGGCAGAACGGTGATCTGCCTTGTTTACATAGGCAGACCGCCTTTCTGCCTCTCCTCAGAACAATCGGTGGATCCCAGCGGACATCACATCCATGTGTCCAAATACAGGGGGAGCGGGGCACTGGCAGCACGCGTGCGTGCCCCAGAGCCAAAGAAAGAAATTGCGTACAGGTGCGTGATTTTGCACTTAAGGGCCACCCTACCGCAGTATATGTACGTGGGGCAGTTCAAAGGCGGTTAACTGACTGCATCCCTTTTGATCTGTATACTGTATAAATAAACAGAAACATAAAAAATTAAACACATGTTTAATTGTATCTTTCTGTATTGGGCGGAGCAGTGTTGTTGCTAAACATTGCCAGACTGCTTTTTTTTTTTTTTTACAGCTCCTGCTGCCAGGACCTTCTCTTTGTACTTGGCAATGCAGCTATAATTCATCAGAGCTGAATTGCCATGTACTTTGATGGGGCGGATCCTGGCAGAAGGACTGGAAGTACTAGACACGCACTATGTACAATAATGATATTTTTTTTGGGAGTGTCTAGCATGCCCAGGGTCTACAACTGGTTAACCTTATATGGTCATGACCGTGAGTGTAAATCAAATCCAAATCCAACACTTCCATTTTCCTTTGAGTTTGTATTAATATTGGACCCTCCTTATGTATTGTAATATGTTGTGATAACTTGATGTTAAATAACAAATGATGTTGGTTTTTATTTTATTTTTTCAGACACACATTTCTCGGCTTCCTCCAGGTGCGGTTGCTGGCCAGTCTGTAGCCATTGAAGGTGGAGTGTGCAGGCTGGAAAGCTCTCTTATCTGAACTACATGCTTCCCTGGCTGAAGACTCCATCCAAAACATTTTAGATGGGGGTGGTGAGTGCAACTCGTTGAGGTCCTTGGCCCTGTTCCAGTGATTCACCTTTTTGGATAATCTGCGCTGTGCATATTATCTTCCTCCTCTTCTTCTTCTGTTTGTGCTTGTGTTAGAAAACTCTCAGAATACTTTTGTAATATTTTGCTGACCCACAGCTGAGGCAGTTTGCTGCAGGGAACCAGAAATAGGTGCTTAGTGCAAGACTTATAAGATGGTAGCAAGCTCCACCCGCATCATAAAAAAATCTGTTGGAGTTTTCATTTAAGCATCTTATTCTTCGACTCATTCATCCAATATTCTACTATGTACCAACAAATCTTCAAAACTCTTCTTGTCGTCCTGTCATTTTACGAATGCACTGTAATTTCTGAACAGCATGCAGCTGTGTAACCTGAAGTCTTCTATTGTGCCACTGTGTTGGCTTCTCCCTAATATGTCCGCTTACATTAGACTGCATTAAACTGTTAGTAGTTATTGGACTTAGTGTGCATATTATACTTCTTTCCCTTAAACATTTGTTATTTTGCTTCTAAGGTATAGTGTCTGCTTACATATTTTGATAGTATATGTTACCCAATGATATTTTTTCTCGGTGATGGTATATTTCCTTTTACTTTCTTTAAACCTATGGCTGTCATGTAGATACATGTAAAGAATATGCGTACAGTGAAGGGGAAAGGATTAATTAAATAAGTATATAAGTATATATCTAATTTTTTTTTTTTATGTTTCTTGGGTGGTACATGTAAAGAAGGCCTTCATCAAAGAAAGACTGGTAATTTTGTCCTGGGGGATTGTGATAGACTGACCTGTGTCTGTGTGTAAATTGCTGCCTTGCCCTGAAGATCCAGCACTTAACAGATTAGCGGCCTAGGTCTAAGATGGCACAATACCTGGGATCAGTAGATTGCCACTGGTTTTATTACTTTATCTCTCTTATTGTAGGCTTACAACTGTGAAAATGGGTAAGTAGAATCATCAATAGAGGGCTCTATTTGTTCTCCAGAGGGCTTCACTTTTAGGCCTCATGCACACAGGACATTTTTTGACTGTTTTTCAGCAGCTGTTTTCAGCTGCAGATGTTTTTTCTACAGTCAATAAACTTCCATCATGTTATCCTATGTGTTCATGCACACACAGGCTGTTATCAACTGTTTTTAGCAGTGACGTTTTGAGCTGTAAAAAAAACCCAAGAGCTGAGGGGTTTTTTGGACTGCCTTCAGCTGTAAAAACGTTCAAAAACGCTCAAAAACATCAATCCCCAAAGTTTTTGGACGTTTTAGACCAATTGGGAAAAAAAAAAAAAAAAAACGCTGGCCCTTTAAAAACTGGAAAAAAACGCGAAAAAAAACGTCCGTAATATAACGCTGGTAAAAGCTGAAAACATCCCTGATAAGCTACTGACATTTTTTGTCCTGTCCAAGTCCTGTGTGCATGAAGCCTAAAGCGAATACTGGGACATTTTAGGGATTAACATGCCAATCATGTAATCATTAAATGCATTGCAATTGATAGTATGTATCATATTATTGTAAGAATTTTTAGTCTTGCTTTTCCCTACTAAAATAATATGGAGGCCGCTAACCCCTTAACCCTGAAAATGCAAGCTGCTCAGCTGTCATGCTGATTTATTGTGTTCTATGCTTTGAGTCACCAATCCAGAACAAGTATGTATAACCATAGTTCAGACTTTTTAGTTTTTCTGACTATTCTCCCTTATACTTAGGCCCCTTTCACACTGATGGAGTCCACCAGCGGATCCCCCTGCTCAGCAGGGGATCTCTCCGCTGAGCTTGCAGGTGACAGGTCTGTGTATGCTCCACTGATGCAGAGCGGACAAGGACACCGACCACTGTCCTCTATGGGCTGTCGGATGGAAACGGACCGTCTATTTCCATCTGACTGTCATCTGATCTGCCGGACAGATGGGGGCATGGATCCCTCACTCATCCATCTGTTTTTAGCGTACATGATTGGATGTCGGCAGGAGTCAACTGACACAGGTCTGTTGACATCTGCCGCTCCATAAGAGCAATGGGTGGTCTGATTGGGTCCTCCTGAAAAACTTTGAAGTTAAAGTCGCAATAGTGGTATAATTAGTAAGAGGAGTAACACCCTGCAAGAATTCCATGGAATGGGATCTGGGAGCTGGATTATTGTACTGGGCATGCAAGAGAGTATCATTTACCCACAAACCTGTCCTCCATATCCTCCACCCAAGCAGACTTCTTTTTTTTTTAAATGCAAGTCTTCTTTTATTTCTTTTTGCAAATCTCATTTTAATTTATAAGAAGTAGGTAGCTATGGGTTTGCATTTTTAGAATCTTCCTCTACATTTCTTTTGCAATTAAAGCTGACTACAGTCAGTTATTCTTGGTTTTGGTTGGTGTGAGCCATAGTTCGGTCCCCTACCAGGTCTGCACTGGTGTCTTGAACCCAGGCAGGAAGATCTGTCCCTCAGTCTGTCTGACAGCCATGGTTCACCTTTAAAAGTAAAATCCTGGTTCCCTCTCTGAGCTGCATTCTTATTACATTTCTTTGGAGAAGCCGCTAGGCAATGGGCAATATGGAGAGCCATAGATATAATTCAGTACATTATGATGCTAGCCCCTAGCAGATTCTCTCTAGGAATATATAGAAAAAATATACTCCTGAGGAGTGAACCAGGAAGTTTAATTTCCAGCCAATCCACAGATGGCCCTAGAATTAGAAGGATCTTCCAGCAAGAGTTACGAGTAGGGACTTGACAGCACATAGTGACAAAAGGGTTTTAGATGGGGTTCTTCTTTTAATGTAGCAACCTAAATGTATTTTACTTACAGTGAAATATAATTGTGGTATGCAGGTATGTTTAACTGGTATACAAAAGGATGTGAATTGTGCACAGTATTTTCATAATTTAAAACTTTAGTTAAGTCATTTATGAAATATGTTCAAATCTACCATATATTTTAGATGGGCTTCCAGGCAAACCAGTGAATTTATATAGGATGTTTGCTAGTAAATCTGCTAAATATATCAATTTGTCCATAAATATTTTCTGTAAACATAAAAAAAAAACAAAGTACTGTAGTAAGTGTGGACAAAATAAAATAAAGGCTATGTACTGTAAACTGAATATAAACCTCTCTTTTCCTTGTTTAAATATTTTTTCTAAGATTGCAAATTAAATTCCAAATAAAGTCAACTATTAATAAACATTTTCCATTGTGTAGTGTGTTATTTCATTACCTTTTTGTTTTATTTTTTTAATGAGCAAGCTGTATAGTCAGAACTTCTTTTAGTCATTTTTTTTTTATTTTGCGACAATGTAATATAGAAGCATATACTATTGCTACACAGGGCATTTTGAAATTTAAAGAGATTCAATCATTTTGCCTATTGAGGGCAAAATGACCATTTTTGTAAAGTTTCCCACTCACCCCGTTATGTTCACACTACCAATGATCCCATGATGCTCTTACCTCCAATGTAACAATCCCTGCATCATGTGACAGTGCTGGGGACTACAGATTGGCTGCTAAGCCTGTGCCTTGTAACTTGGAGAAGATCACATGTTCCCCTATAAACAGAGGCACCAGGTTTTCTATCTGGCTACGGCAGAGCAATGATCAGTGCAAGATACAGTGTTGCATGATCGCGCAATTGCCAGTTAAAGTAGTAAAGTGCTGAATAGCAAAAAAATGCCCTGGTCATGAGGGGATAAAACCTTCTGGAAGTCAAGTGGATAAACATAAGTGGAGTTTGATGTCATGTCAAACATACTAATTATGCTCTAATAGAGGGGTCCAGAGGAACAATTTATTGTATACCTATCCTCCTTTAAACCCACTGTTGAACCCACCCTAGATTACCCACTTCTAACTGTAAGCTAATTTGCTTAGTCTAAACCTGAAATCCTATTAGGGTCTAAAGCTAACTTCTGCTAACTGTAACCTAAACGGCTAAAGCCTGGTACACACGACAGTTTTTTGGTTGCACAAAAGAAAAACTGACAACTCAGGTTGGGAGCTGGTGTACTAACCATGCAAGGTTAGTACAGCAATCTCCCCCGCTGAGTTGTTGTGTTCTGATAGGGGGGCGGCCCCCCTGCCAGAACACTCCAATCAGCTCTTTCTGCCATTGGCTGAGAGCATTGATCGGGAGTCGATCGGCTGCTGATTTTCCAGCATGCACGTCCAACAGAAGCTGGCCAAATGGACAGGTTCTGTCACACAGACCAACATACACGCAGGCAGAATGTTGGCAGGTATTTTTTTGTGCCGGCAAATACCTCCCGACATTCTGCCCATGTGTATAGGGCTTAAGCCTGATGAGGACTGGGGGGGAGGTGTCCATGCATGTGTCAAGAAAATGTTCCTTCTGCCAGAGAAATGGAGAGATTATTGCATACCAACCTTTCCTGGTGCTGTTGTGCAAATCCAACACTTTTTTGCCAACTTTACATATTTATGCACATCACTGGTGTTTTTTTTTATCACAAAATGTTACATTTTTAATATTAACCATTTAGAAATCTTCATTGTACAACTCTTGTCAGATACTACAATTCTGCACAGTCTCTGGGCTGTCTTTTACAATAGAGTTCTCTGTCTGGTCCAAACTTCAAAGGAAATTCACACATTCTTCATGCTGTGTAAAAGCACTGGTCATGAGAGGAGCCCTTTGAAGTTAACAGGTGCGATACCACCGCATTTACTGCAGACCAGAACCCCATCACAGCCTCAATCTTTCCTGATAGCAGTCAGAAAAAATGACATGAATTCTAAAATTATAACAGTAGCTAGCTGTACAAGTATAATTATTTAACTAGCTAACTGCCCCTCATTTGGACAAATGACCCCCTTACCGTTGCTGTCCCTCTCTTAGCTCCGATGTGTTGATCTGTATGTATGCACTATGTACAGTAGCTAAGTATTGTCGCTTATTTTCAAACACTTGTCTAAAGGAAAAGAACTGATATTGGCTAACAACTGCAACTATTCAAAATTTTCTTTTTCATTTTATTTTTACACACTTCAGGAAGATGGTTGGAAATGGCTGTTATGAGCAACAGAATCTTCCTGACCGCAGTCTCTATTTTAATATTTCCCAACACGATGTCCCATGCTGGGAATAAAAAAAATGAAGAATTGAGCCAGCAGCTGACACTTTGCATAACTCCTAATCCCGGCAGTTACTGACAACTCTAGTCCCCAATGATGATCTGTAACCAATCACAGTAGTTCCCATCATGTGATCACTATGTCAGCCATGATGGGGATCATGTGCAGGTTGGAAGATCAAAGTATATCTAAACTCAAAACACTATTATTTTGACCCTGGGGGAAATGTTAATACAGTATTCTTGTAGCTTCCTGTTCGATGAACTGATATCTCATACAATTGTGTGGCCTACAGAGATATGTTCTGGATTGCAGATGGCTTTTTAAGAGCAACCACAGGGTTAATGAGTTAGAGAGGGCTGAATTAGAAGGTAGAGATGGAGCAGAGGATTGATGAGAGGGTTGGTGGAAGCTGTTGCTGTTTGTTTCAAAAACATATCAGAAAGTTTCACTGCTGGCTGGACCGTATGGTGCTAATGTGTTTTTTTTTTTCTACTGACTTTTTTTTAGGCTGAAGCAAGCAGATTTTTTTTCCCTGTTACTGGGACTATAGTGATTTAAAAAGCGACAAGCATTGATCCTTAAAATCATTATGATTGGGTTATATGCAACTATCTTCAGGTGATTGGACACTGCCAAAAATTAAAGGCTGCGGGGACATACCTCTATATCCATGTTCATTTTAATGTCAAATTTAGATTTAGTTTTAGATGTATTTTAGTCATCTGAACGGTTTTCCTTTTAGTCTACTAAATTCTAATAGGTTTAGTTAAATGTTAATGCATTATTTAAGCATTTCTCTAGAATTCAGCAGAGGGTCATTGACATTTGAATTGCTGGGCTTTCTTTTGTCTGGAGTAAGTTAGTATATTCACATGCATGCAAAAAATCTTCACATCAGAAAACAGTGAATCATCATCAACAGTGTATCCACCTTTTGTGCAATCGCCACCTTCCACACTAGCAACTCACCAGAAGAAATGATTGTCAGCCTTTCTATCCCCTTTTTCCTGGATCTGTCCCTCTGCCGCCTCTGGAGCATCAGACACTTATCCCAGACGTATCCCACAGTTCTCAATTAATGCCCAGTAGAAGACCAGAATAAAAAGCAAAACAGAAACTCCATCCCAAAAAAACATCAATGTATTAAAAACCCACCTTCAATAATTGTACTTGCATAATAAAATATCAATCCCGACATTAAGAAACAGCGGTGCTGGCTCCAGCCGCACTACACTGGCTGTGGGCAAGGCAACAGTGCTACAGAATGACATTACATCCAATAGGCCCCCACCCTAAGCAGCGGATCTACTTGCTGCTGTCCAACAGGTTTAAGGGGTCATTGCCTCTATACCAACAGAAGAACATTTTCAATGTTTCTGCTCAAACCTCTTTACGGTTCCCAAACTAAATGGAGGAGTTCGGCCCATTCTGGATCTAAAAACTCTTATCTTGTACCTACAGACCCAAAAGTTTTGCATAGAAATGTTGCCAGGTCAGTCATTGCCTCCCTCCTTCTTGGAGATTTTTGTAACTTCTATAGACATCTGGGACGCCTATCTGCACACTCTTGTTTTTCCACCTCATCAATGCTATCTGCATTTTGCAGTGGGTAATTAGCATTACCCACTTGTCTCCTTTCTTTTTGGTCTTTAGGGTACCCGAACAATATCCTATTAAAGGACCAGTCCTCCCTTTCCTGTCAGCCAATGGACAGGACAGGCTCTGCAGAGCTTCAGTTGGATCCTCAACCTGAAGACATCATTGCAGAACCATCTTACAGATTGGAGAACCTCAGTCTGATGCTGGACACAGCCCTTTTCAGAACCTTTCTGCCTCAGAACATATCTGGACCCAGCAGAAGCCCTTCAATTGTGTTTGCATGAGGGTCTTGGGTCTCATGGTTGCCTTTGAGACTGTACTATATAATCAGTTACAATTCAATACCCTGGTAGTGTGGGACAAACCTATCTTGGTCCTTTGACCACCCCATGCATCTGCCCCTAAGACCAGACTATTTATAGCATGGTGGGTGTCCAAACCAGTGCTGGATTTACGGAAGCCCTTTCCTTCGCAGTCCTGAAAGGTTCTCGTGGTGGATGCTAGCCTGTCGAACTAGGCAACCCTCTTGAACACCATATTGGTACAGGACACTTGATCATGGAAGGAACCTCACCTTCCAGTCAACATTCTGGTTAATTTGGTTGTCCCATTCTGGGGGATTTGGTTGTACGTTTATGGCAGAACTCTTCTATTTTATGGACACTCAACATGGCCTACTTCAAGGAGGGACCTGAAGTCGCACTTCTTTAAGGCAGAAGGTATGATACTCTCTTGGCAGGTAGACTTTTTCAGTTGTCAGCCGCTGGATCTGGGGAAATGGGAACTTTGCCACAGGTGGGGGGCACTGTATGTGCACTTCCTGGCTTTCAGATTTAACAACAAACTCAATATACTCCTGGCAGACTCTTCGTAGGCCATTCTGGATCATTTGGACCTGCTGTCCCAAGAGCAGAACTTCACCCAAAAAGTGAGATATTGTTCATTCTCTCCCTCCTTCCAGTTGCAGCATCTTATTTTTTTTGGGGGTGTCCAAATCCAAGATGGGAGCTCCATCAATCTGCAGTGGTGAGAAGAAGCGGAAGGCAAGGACCAAGGACTGGTCAGTACCCGTTTTTTAAAAGTCAGAAACAGAATTTTTAGCTGCTAACTTTTACTTTTGCAACACCGGGTGAACTTCCTCTTTAGAGGCTAAGTTCACCTTTTCAGAAAGAATTTCACTTTTCATAATACAAGCCTTTTCTGCCCAAGTCCTTATGTCGCTTATCGCTTATCTGTCACTTAGTCCATGGCAGCCTTCAATCCTGCACCTCTCTGTTCAAAATTTAAAAAATGCATCTTGAGCCCTGACTTCCTGTAGCACAGTGGTTCTCCATTCCTGTCCTCAGGACCCACCAACAGGCCAGATTTTAAGTATTACCTTGGGGAGATGCAGATTTGAATACTGCAATCACTGAGCAGCAAATTATATCACCTGTGATGCATTTCAGTTATCCTGCAAACCTGGCCTGTTAGTGGATCCAGAGGACAGGAGTTTAGAACCATTGCTGTAGCATCACATGACCATCCAGGAAACGTCATATCCCATCGTACATTGCATCACAGAATAGGACGTGTTTTACTTCTCTGGACCATTCCTCCGTCATTACTGGGCCACCTTTTTATTTCTACCCACTTTCCTACATCTTCCTTTAAGGTGGCCATACACTATACAATCTTATTGTACAATCTCCTTTAGGTCTACCATCAACCATGTAGTGCAAGGGCCTGCCTGATTTGATACAAACTGAATAGATTGTTCAGGTGGGTTCATTTTAGGTGAATAATGGTGCCCATACGCTATACAATCTGATTGTAAAATCTCCTTTTAGATTTACCAAAACTTTATAAAAAGAGGATACAGCTATCTATGCAATCACTGTATCCAATCAGGCAGGTCCTTCCAGGACATAGTTGATGGTAGATCTAAAGGAGACTATACAATCAGATTGTATAGAGTGTGGTGAGCTTTACAGACTTTTAGGGACACACTTCTCTTGTTTTCGGTTCTACAGCTCCATATATGCTGTTATGGGATCACTCAGCTACTGCACACTCTGCCAAATGAACTAAATATGCAAGAATAAGGTAATGCACTTAGCAGAGGAATACAGTGGCTGTGTATTGAAGAAGAATGGTGCTCACTGACAATAATTGCTTTGGAGAGGCATAGAATTACAGATTTGAACAGGAACAATCTCCTGGAGGGGAAGGGAAGATGCAGAATGCCTTTCTCACTCTACTAATAGATCTCATGTCCTCCAGGACGTATACCAAGAAGTCATGAAGGAGGGTTCTATAGAATAATCTGGAGGCTGAGATGAAGTCTGCCCTAGAATATAGGGACAGCTTTTTCTTTACTGCACCAGAGGTACATTAATGGTATACAGGCAGTCCCCAAGTTGAATACATCCGACTTACATACGACTCATACTTACAAACGAAGAGAGACAAGAGGAAGTGAGAAGAAATGTACCCCTAGGAAGGGAAATTCACTCCTGTAAGAGTTATGGGAAAAAGGTGTCTCCACTAAAGCTTTATCGCCAATCCTTCTTTCTCCATGACAGCCCAAAATTTTCAAAGTCCAATAGTCACAGGGGACAGAAAGTGAGCTGAAATCTGCTGAACAGGGGCACAGACAGCAAAACAAATGTTACAGGGATGTTAACCCTTCCCTATGCTATCCCAAAAAATGTAAAAAATATTTTTTTGACTGGAGTTACACTTAAAATATATACCTGTTACAACTTACATACAAATTCAGCTTAAGAATAAACCTACATGACCTATCTTGTTTGTAACCCAGGCACTGCCTGTATTGGTACATAGAGAAGCTGTACTTAAAAAAATTAAATTAATTTGTTTACATTACCTGTAGGGGGCCTTTCTTAGTGATACATAAGGACAAAGTTGTCTAGATGCCTTAAGCCTCCTTCCTCCCAAAGGTGGTCTCTGCCTTCCACTTTAATCAAAATATTGTCTTCCCCTTCTTATGTCTTGCTCTAGGACATCCTAGGGAATTTGTTTTACGCTATCTGGATGTAGTGTGCGCTGTGAGAGATTACTTCATAGCTATTTCTGATTTTAGGAAATCGGGATCCCTCTTTTAGCTTCCTGAAGGCTCCTACAAGGGTCTTCCTGCTTCTCATTCCAGCATTGCTAAGTGGATCAGGGAAGTTTATTAAAACCTATAGCCTGATGGATAAGGTTTCTCCCTTACATGTTAGGGCACACTCTACCAGATCTGTAATACTCCATAGGCTTTTCAGCATCTGGCATCTCTGTCTTAGTTTGTTTACACGTTTAAGTTCTACCCTGAGGATACTCAAGCTCCTCTGATGACCATTTCAGGCATGTGTTCTGTACTGTACTGTGTAAAGAAAATAGGATTTTTGACTCTACCAGTAAAATGTATTTCCTGGACCCACCCCACTATTCTTATGATCTCCCTATTGCTGGCTACAAAACTGAGCCTATCTGAAAGTAGGAGGGGTTTTTATATAGAGGGATGTTCCTGTAGCCTTTCTCTATTGCCAATGTCCATCTCCAATCCTATGTCCTGTACTGTACTCCAGAAAACAGATTTTACTGGAAAGACTATGTTGTTCCTAAATAAGTGTCCAACTATCCTGCTTAATATCCCAAACATCACAACTGGTGCAAGGACAGGTGGATAGGCACTCTAAAAAAAAAATGTATTCAAAGACACAATGACCTCTGTGTCCTAAAGATAAAGGAAATATTAAAGTAATTGCTAGTGGCTTATTATGCATAGCAGCAAGCTAATGCGGAACATACCTGGCCACAGTGGCACTCCCAGCAGTGCATGAAGGTTTAGCAATGGAAGAATTCCAGTGAACTGTCAGCCCCAGCTTCTTAGCAGGAGCAACCAATTTCCTCTGTGCCCCAGGGTGGGTCCCATTCAGTGCTTTAAGGTGTTAAAACCGGGGGCATACTAGGGCACAATGCTTTCTTTTTTGATGGTAATTTTGTGCTGCACACTTCATTTCATGTAAAGAGACCTTTGAGTGTACTGCGATCATCAACCAGGTCTCAGTTAAGGCTGTTTGTCTCATGCTTGCCTGCATCCATGGAGATACAAGGACTTACCCACTAATGCCAGTGTCCATTACCAGCATTTGTGAAACTGTTGAATGCAAGGTTATATCAGCAAGAGTTCTGGTACATCCTGCACTAGTGGGACATGACTTTTCCATTCCTGTGACTTTATTATAAATTTGCCAATGCCAAATGAAGACTTGTGTGACATGGAATATGAGAAAGGGACTGCTTATCCAGCACAAAAGGACAAGGTTGTTGGTACAGAACTAAGCTGCTCGACAAGGGGTGTGTGTGGGGGGGGGGGGGGGGTTGGTTTCCCAGTTACAGGTACCACCTGTCAATTTGGTCTTAACAATCGAATAAAGTGGGTCGTTGGTGTGCAGCCATTCAAATGTTTCTTGTCCTACATTGTGCAGCATATGAGCTGGGCTTGCACCTGACTGGAGGAGGTGTATGGAGATGTATTAAAGGTGAATCTACCTAGAGCAGAGATACAGTGTTGTCCAAGAATGAATCAGTATTTATTGGTGGGCTACTGTTAAAGTGTGCTTTAGACCTTTCTTTGATTAAGGGGGTCTACTCATCTGGTGGGTGAGTGAGCGGAGCCACTGGGGGGATTCTAAAGATTGGTGGAAGCAAGCACTAGAGTACAAGAATATTGGGATCAAGCAACATGGATCACATATGAAGAATACTTAATAGGCTATACCCAGTAAACAGAATGATTAGAGAGAGCAGAGAGGGAAAGAGAGTAAGGAGGTGTAGGGTTGAAAATAGGGGTTGGGGGCAATAGGAGGTAGTGGGAGGAGCTGACCAGGAAGGTTGGTACTTGACTGATGTTCTAAGGCAATGTAGAGACTGTTATAGTTTTAACAGTCGCCAGTCAAAATTGTGTGAAAGATAATTTGAGACCCATGGTTCCCATACATTACGAAATTTAGAGATGTTAACTTGAAGTCTAATAGTGAGTTTTTCATTACTTAGAGTCCAGTGCATTTGAGTTTTGACTTTAGAAGCAGATATATGCAATGAAAGCCACACCACCTGTTTCATGGATGTAAGGATGTGTGTTATGGGGGTGAACTGAGACCTAATCAGGCCATCTTTTTTTTGGGTGAGGAACGCCTCTAGCAGGGTCGGTGGCACTGATTGGTGGAAGAGGGTTTGGATCATGTCATATACTTGTCTCCAAAGGTGCTGCAAAATGGGGTAGGACCACCAGGTATGCATGAAAGAACCTGCCTCCAGGCAGCCACAAAAGCAGGGAGGGCTGGGCTAACTTGTTGGGAACCGTGTTCCACTGAAGAATTACTTAGATATTGCTTTCAACCACTGCTACGTTACACGACCAGGATTTTGTGGTAGCCGAGAATTTACGCCAATGTTTTGGGTCACGGCATAATTGGAGGTCTAATTCCCACCTACTAACATAGCTCAAAGATCTTATGAGTTGTTTAGAGGTCAAACTTCTGTAAAGCAAGGCGATCAGCCCAATGGACTGGGGAAGATTCTTACATTTGGACTCGAAGGGTGTTAAAGTTAAGGAGTTCCCCCAAGGCGTATAGTCAACATGACCTAGTGCTTAACCTGCAAATATCTAAATAATTTGGTTAGGAGTAAATGGTAGCATCTTTGGAGATCCACAAAGGATTTAAACCTTCTAGGAGTAAATAGGAAATGGAAGCACGTAGTCTTTCCCGCAATCCAATGTTTAAAGGTCTCCAGGAATTCAAATGCTGGAGGGATGGAAGGATTGTGAATAATGGACAACGATGAGGAAAGAGCAGGCCTCCCAAATACTTAATACCATTCCAGAGCTGCAGCGAATGTCGTGTGATAGGATTTAGAAGCAACTTACAATCCTGGGGATGTAGCCACAGCATGTTATGAATAGACGGGGGAGCAGAGTCCACTGCTTCTACTTTAACCCACAGCGGAGTCTCAGCCCACGTTCACACCAGTGCAATTTATCATGAGATCACAGGTCCAAATCGCATGACAAGTCACACCCCATTTTTGGCAATGGAACTTCAAGTTGCCATGACTCATGTCACAGCAACGATAAATGAGGATCTTCCAAATTTAGGAAACACCTAGAGGTTTCTA
>BLSH010362662.1:247583-260296 GCA_018402905.1 Glandirana rugosa
TCAACTAGGTCCCACTTAGGCTAACGGAGAGCCCCTTAGTCCTTCCTTAAAAAAGGGGGCAATATCGTTTAACCTAGGTACGAACTATAACGGGGGAAAAAATTCCTTCCTGATTCCCCGAGAGGCAATCGGATTCACCCTGGATCAACTTTACCTAAATATGTTAGTACCCAGTTATATTATTTACATTAAGGAAAGAATCCAGGCCTTTTTTAAAGCAATCAACCGTGCTGGCCAAAACCACCTCTGGGGGGAGTCTATTCCACATTTTCACAGCTCTTACTGTGAAGAAACCTTTCCGTATTTGTAGATGAAATCTTTTTTCCTCTAGACGTAAAGAGTGCCCCCTTGTCCTTTGTGATGACCTTAAAGTAAATAACTCCACACCAAGTTCACTATATGGACCACTTATATACTTGTACATGTTGATCATATCCCCCCTTAATCTCCTCTTCTCAAGAGAGAATAAATTTAGATCCTCTAATCTTTCCTCATAGCTGAGCTCCTCCATGCCTTTTAGTTTTTTTTTCCATTATGAATGTTTTAGTGATTTTTTTTTAACTCACACAAGACAGCAACACAATCCATTCAGTGCTTACACCAGGTAAGTGACAGATAAGCAGGACTCCGTATCAGGTAGAGGACCGTAAGCTCAACAGGTTCCCAAAGTGTATGCCATAAAAAAACATAGAAGCCACATAGCGTAATACCGTAGGGTATTGGTCACCACGCCTCATGTGATCCCGCGAGGACAGGTTTTTGTATGTTTGCCGGCTGTTCTTATCTGATCTGATGCGCATACCCTACATTAAGTTTGTGAGTACCCTGTTTTTATCTGATTTAAATAAAGCACCCCTACGGTATTACGCTATGTGGCTTCTATGTTTTTATATGGCATACACTTTGGGAACCTGTTGAGCTTACGGTCCTCTACCTGATACGGAGTCCTGATTATCTGTCATGGAGCCCTGGTGATACAGGAGGATTGGTCTACCATCACCCATACCCTGCAGAGGGTTATATCTGCTAGCGCTTTTGACCCTTACTAGCGATAGTGGGTCGTAAACTCTGGTAAGAGTTCTCACTTACCCCCCTTATCACTGGAGGTGTCTGCATGGTTAATGATGGTGGAGAACAAGAGGGAATTTCCTTGGATCTCGGGTGCTCCGATCCTCACTCACTGTGTTATCACCCTCCCCTTACCTCATGGAGATATTTGGAACTATTGTTATCATGAATTGACTTTTGCTGGCTCCTAACTGAAAGCTGCTATATGCGTGTTTTGCACAACTTTTGCACTTTTTGTACATGTTTATGCACCTTAATTTGTTTTGCACTTTTTTATGTTCTGGGTCTCTTTAAATTTTTAGCCCTCTGTATTGAATTATTTATGCACTTTATAGATTTATAGCGCAACAATTTCTTTTTATGTTACTTATGGTTATGGTGGAATATCGCACTATTACATTGTTGCAGCTTTTCTAAGTTCTGAGCGCGGTATTTACCAATCTTTTTAAATAGACCCTCCTATTAACCACTTGCCGACCGCCGACTTGCATCTGACGGCAACAAGGTGGCTCGTTATCGCAAACCGCCATCATATGACGGCAGCTGCGATAACTAGTACTGTGAGCGCGCATGTGCAGCCGGAGGCGCGCTCACTGTGTCCAGGGGGGGCCAGGGAGCGGGTGCGGCGAACTCGATCGCCGCCGGCTACCCGCGATGCCCCCCCTGCAGTGAGAGAACGGAGGTCCGTGTATGTAAACACGGATCACCGTTCTCATAGAGGTGGAAGGGCTGTGATCACAGGCTTCCTGTATATGGAAGCCATGATCACTCCCTTCCCCCTGCCAGCCTAGCCCGCATACAGTTAGAACACACTCAGGGAACACAGTTAACCCTTAGAGCGCCCCCTTCAGGTTAACCCCTTCACTGCCAATGGCATTTACACAGTAATCCGTGCATTTTTATAGCACTGATCACTGTATAATTGCCAATGGTCCCAAAAAAGTGTCAAAATGGTCCGACATGTCCGCCCCAATATCGCAGTACTGCTAAAAATTGCAGATCGCCGCCATTACTAGTAAAAAAATTAAAAAAATAAAAACCCCAGAAATGAATTCTCATCATCCGTAAACGCGGCAAATTTTGCGCAAACCAATCAAATGCCGATTGCGATTTTTTTTTACCAAAAATATGAGGAAGAATATAAATCGGCCAAAACCGATGAAAAAAAATGTTTTTTTTATATTTTTTTTTTTGGATTTGTATTTTAGCAAAAAAGTAAGAAATATTGATTTTTTTGCAAAATTGTCGCTCTTTTTTTATTTATAGCGGCAATCAGAAATGACGCAGAGGGGATCAAATACCACCAAAAGAAATCTCTATTTGTGGGAAAAAAAGGACGCAAATTTTGTTTGGGTATAACGCCGCACGACCGCGCAATTGTCAGTTAAAGCGAAGCAGTGCCGAATCGCAAAAAGTGCTCTGGTCCTAAAGTGTGAAATCCTTCCGGGGCTGAAGTGGTTAAACAAAGAGCTAGAATGGACGAGAATGAAACCAGAGTGAACATGGTAAGATTTGTAACCACTTTTTATAATAAATATAAATTTGTCTCAAATATAATCAAGAAACATTATAACATTCTGCTGCTGGATCAACGGCTCGCCCCGGTACTCCTGGAGGCCCCACAGATTACTTTTAAATAAAGAACATTGTGGCTCCCAGTAAGATACAAGCCGCAAACAAGAGTAGGCCCCTAGACATCAGGTCCTACTTCGATAACAGGACAGGAATTTATCAATGCAAGAAGCGAGGGTGCTTGACTTGTCAATTTATCACACACGGGAACATAAAAATCACCACCACAAAAGGCAGAGTCTTCCATATTAAGCAATTTATTACATTCTCCACTGAGTTCGTCATATATGTCCTAAAGTGCCCATGTAACTTATTATATGTGGGCCATACCATACGTGCCCTGAGGGCCAGAGTTGGGGACCACCGAAGATTTATTAAGAAAGGGAACAAGGGGAATAGTGTACCACGGTATTTCCATCAGGCCCATAATGATAATATTAGATGCTTAGAGGTACTGGCCATTGAAACCATCTCAAAGGGGACACTCACTGATAATGAAAGGTTTGCTCTCCTTTGTAGGAGAGAAACCTTTTGGTTCTTCATACTTGAATCCCTTACACCAAACGGTATGCATGAGGAATTGGAAACAAACAGTCTCGTTTAAGTACAGCTAGCCTACCCTGAAGTACTGAAATATATATATTTTTAAATTTGTTTTAATTTTTTTTGTATGTGCATTTTTTTTTTATGTGCGTTATAACTGGGGAGTAAGGGGTCAATGATTTCCTGGATTGCCCTGTAGTCCCACCTACCTCACGCCCCTCCCTCCCTTCCCTGTATCACCCCCTCCCTCCTTTAAGAGGTATAAAATCAATCCACACTCTATGGAGGTTTAGACATTGAAAAAGCGCAGGAGCAGGAAACACGTCAGTCCTCAGCTCTCCCTTCCCTCAGCAGTGTCTGCTGGAGCCCCTCTGTGAACCTCTTGGAGACCCCCTGCACTTTGCCCCTTGCAGGTGGTTCAGCCAACTGACAGGTAATTCAGGAGATCCAGTCTGCTCCAGCCTCTGGCTTCCAGCCCTACCTATGGTCAGCTGATCCACTCCACGTGACCAACCTTGGAGCCTGAAGCCTTTCAAGAACACCGTGCAGCTGATGCTCTCTTCCATCAGCCTGTATTGATCCCCAGTCTCTGGCAGGCGGCCACAGGAATGGAGACAGTGGCTGGTCCGCCCCCCTCCTCTCTCCATCCCTCCCGCTCCCAGCCAGCATACCGGTGGAACCAGGCACACATCCCGCTCTGCAACGGTGTTCACTACCAGCAGCGATCTCCCTCCTCCGCCTTCCCTGCTCACCCAAGCAATGATCAGCGTGTCCACACATCACCACTGTGAGCCGGGTGTACTACACGGCCAGCAATCCAGCAAGTCTGTGGCTCCTTCTTTCCCCAGAGGACTCCTGTGGTTTCACTTGAGGCTGTGAGTTTACTAATTCAATTATTTGATTAACACCACACACACTGTGATCTACATTTCAGCCCTGAGATTGAGTAGCATGTTTTTGAACAGCAAATAAATGTTATTTACTTTATCCAGAGACCTTGGCTTATTTTACCGGATTAACCCCTTGAGCGCCGATCTTTGTTCTCTTGATTTTTTTTTCTAACTGTTGGTTAAAGTTTATGTATGTAACCAAAACTTGGTAAGGAAGGTTAAAACGGTCCTGCTAAAAGATAGAAACGAATATTCTGAATTTACCCTAACGTTCTGTCCCAGTGACAAAGGTTACCAGGACTAATAGTGATGTGAATTTCCCCAGCTGGGACCCAGACAACAAAAAACTTGACAGAAGTTCTAAGCTTTCTCCAACTTTTCTCATGTTCAAATCTAAAAAAAACAAAATGTTGCCTTTACAGTGCCTTGAAAAAGTATTTATACCCCTTGACATTTTCCACATTTTGTCATGTTACAGCCAAAAACATAAACATATTTTTTTGCAATTTTATGTAATAGACCAACACAAAGTGGCACATAATTGTGAAGTGGAAGGAAAATGATAAATGGTTTTCAATTTTTTTTTACAAATAAATATGTGAAAAGTGTGGGGTACATATGTATCGCAATTGTATTGTATGTGTTGTAGTGAAAATTGTGCCTATTCTTCTTTGCAAAAAAGCTCAAGCTCTGTCAGATTGGATGGAGAGTGTCTGTGAACAGCAATTTTCAAGTCTTGCCACAGATTCTCAATTAGATTTAGGTCTGGGCTTTGACTGGGCCATTCTAACACATGAATGTGCTTTGATCTAAACCATTCCATTGTAGCTCTGGCTGTATGTTTAGGGTCGTTGTCCTTCTGGAAGGTGAAGCTCTGCCCCAGTCTCAAGTCTTTTGCAGACTCTTAACAGGGTTTCTTCTAAGATTGCCCTGTATTTGGCTCCATCCATCTTCCCATCAACTCTGGCCAGCTTCCCTGTTCCTGCTGAAGAAAAGCATCCCCACAATATGATGCTGCCACCACCATGTTTCTCAGTGGGGATGGTGTGTGCATTGTGATGTGCAGTGTTAGTTTTCTGCCATACATAGCGTTTTACTTTTAGGCCAAAAAGTTCAATTTTGGTCTCATCTGACCAGAACACCTGCTTACACATGTTTGCTGTGTCCTCCACGTGGCTTCTTGCAAACTGCAAACTGGCGTTCTTATGGCTTTCTTTCAACAATGGCTTTCTTCGTGTCACCCTTCCATATAGGCCAAATTTGTGGAGTGCGCGACTAATAGTTGTCCTGTGGACAGATTCTCCCACCTGAGCTGTGGATCTCTGCAGCTCCTCCAGAGTTACCATGGGCCTTTTCGCTGCTTCTCTGATTAATGCTCTCGTTGGTCGGCCTATCAGTTTAGTTAGACAGCTATGTGTTGGTAGGTTTGCAGTTGTGCCATCCTCTTTCCATTTTCAGATGATGGATTGAACAGTGCTCCGTGAGATGTTCAAAGCTTGGGATATTTTTTTATAACCTAATCCTGCTTTAAACTTCTCCACAACTTTATCCCTGACCTGTCTGGTGTGTTCCTTGGCCTTCATGGTGCTGTTTGTTAAATGTGGTAAAGCTCTGTTGATTTCCATCTTCCAATCATGTGCAAGCAAAAATGTTTTTGTTTTTTTCCCATGCACCTGGAAAATGATTGCAAACTGCACTTGCAATGTGCATAGTCTATTTGCCTTTAGTAAATCCACCCCAGAATGTAGGGGTGACCAGCAGGTAATGCGCAGAATTAAGTGAAGCCATGTGCTCCCTTAAGAGTGGCTGATAGTTGTGGTTCACCTGCCCGCTGCCCTCAATCACACGAATTCCACACACCCAAAGTCACTGAACAGGCCGGTACTTTGTTTTTGTTGTTTTATTTAGGGGATTGAACTTGGATAGGGATAGTGATGACTGTGGGATGCCCAGAGATTGAACATGAGACAACACTATATACACCTCCAGTATATACACTTCTCCTCCAGCACACTACTTGCTGACCGTTACACTTCTCCTTTACTTCTCTCCAGCACTCTACTAGCTGACCTTTACACCTATTCTCCTGGTCCGAAGGGAAATTTATCAGACCTCCATAACACTTCCTCTTCACCACAGCTGGCACATGATGAGGCCCGCTGCAGCCGTGGGCAAGGCCTCTGATCCACCCTTTTTGGGTAAGAGTCACAGGTTTCCTTCACTGAAACCATGCAATCTCTCTAGTGTAGCAAAGTGCGTTGGTGCTAGCCGGGCCTTTGGATGAACTACAACTCCCAGCTCACCCATCCGGTCTGTCCTGCAGTCTAATGGCTCTCCTTCCTCTTAGTTGGCTCCAACTGACTTCCTCTCCACTCCCAGACTGTCCCAACCTTCTCATCCAACTCCCAGGGGCCCGCCACTCACCGACTATAAGGTGGATTCTTTAAAGAGTCTCCTGTTTAGACCTCAGCTGCTCTCCTGCTTCTCTTGTGCCACTCCAGGAGCCGACTCCCACTTCTGGCTGCACCCAAGCCCCAGGCCTCAGGTTCACACCCCCCACCACACAGGGGGATCCCCTCCCAGACGAGGCACCAGGCGAAACTTCCTACTGAGGAGAAAATAGCATAGTGAGTCCAGGGCCCACTTAATGGCCAGGCACTCCCGCTCCACCACAGCGTAATTTCTCGGCGGCTGTCAATTTCCTACTTAGGGAAATTATGGGGTGTTCCTCCCCACTGAACTCTTGGGACAGAACAGCTCCCAAGCAGGAGGCATCTGTTTGAACTACAAATTCCCTCGCGAAGTCGGGAGCGACCAGTACTGGATACTGACACAAGGCCATTACTGACTTTTTTCCCTTTGTCAGGTCTGTGAGAGGTGCAGCAACAGTGGCGAAGTTGGGTACAAACCTGCGGTAGTACCCCACGATGCCCAAGAAGGCTCACACCTGTTTCTTTGTGACTGGGCGGGACCAGGCCTGGATCACCTCTACCTTGTTCACCTGTGGTTTCACTAACCCTCTACCAACAATGTACCTCAAGTACTTGGTCTCTTCCATAGCAATAGCACACTTTTCTGGGTTCACAGTGAATCCTTCCTTCTTTAGAGAGTCTAAGACAGCCTGCACTCTGGGAAGATGGGATTCCCAGTCTGTACTAAAGATGACAATGTCATCTAAATACACTGAAGTGTATTTCTGATGTGGGCGTAAGGTTTTATCCATAGCTCTCTGGAAAGTAGCTGGAGCGGAATGCAAGCTAAACGGCATTCTTGTTTACTGGAAATGGCCATCTGGGGTAGAAAAGGCAGTCTTCTCTCAGGCTTCCTTAGTTAAAGGTTTTTGCCAGTAGCCTAGTGAGGTCTAAGGTAGTAATGTACCGAGCTGGTCCCAACCTCTCTATCAGTTCGTCTACTCTGGGCATTGGATATGTGTCGAACTTCGATACCTCATTGAGTTTTCTGAAATCATTACAAAATCGCAGTCCCGTTGGGTTTCGGTACCAACACAATTGGGCTCAACCACTCACTTTGCGATTCCTTCCTATGTGCCTCAGGGATACGATAGGGTTTCACTCGAACCTTCACATTAGGTTCGGTGACAATGTCATGTTCAATAACCCTGGTAAGACCTGGCAGTCCTGAGAACTTCTCTCTATTCCTATGTAAAAACTCCTTTACCTGCTGTGTTTGTGGCTTGGATAGGGAGGTAGAAACTGGGATTGAGTTCTCTCCTATTGGGGGCTTAGAACTAATCTCAGCCAGGGCAACATACTGCTCCCGGTCCTTCCAATGTTTCAGAAGATTTACATGGTATATCTGGTAGGGCTTCCTCTTCCCAGGTTGGTGTATCTTATAGTTAACCTCCTCAACCTTTTCTGCCACCTCAGATGGCCCCTGCCACCTGGCCAAGAACTTACTCTCTACCGTAGGTATAAGCATGGACATCCGGTCTCCAACCTGGAACTGTCTGAGTTTGGCAGACCGGTTTTTACACCCTTCTTTGTACCTCCTGTGCTTTTTGCATGTGCTCTTTGACCAGAGGTATCACCTTAGAAATCCTCTCTCATCTGAGTTATATGTTCTACCACTGTCTTATGAGGAGAGGCCTCACTTTCCCACATTTCCTTCAGCAGGTCAAGCAGTCCTCGTGGTCTCCGCCCCGTACACCACGTGGAAAAACCTGTGAATGCCTAAGGCACTTCCCTTATAGCAAACATCAGTGCCGGAAGTAGACAGTCCCAGTCTTTACCATCCTGTTGCACAACCCTTTTAAGCATTGACTTCAGAGTTTTATTGAAACACTCTGCCAGTCCATCTGTCTGTGGATGGTAGACAGATGTGCGCAGCTGTTTGATTTGGAACAACTTGCACAGATCGGCCATCACCCGAGACATCTCCTTCGGGAATCCTGTCCTAGAGAACATATTAAACAATTCCCTGGCGATTGCTTTTGACATAGTCTTTCTTGGGGGAATTGCCTCCGGATGCCTGGTGGCATAATCGAGTACCACGAGGATGCGTTGATGTCTCCGAGCTGATTTCACCAAAGGGCCCACCAAATCCATCGCAATTTGCTCGAATGTTACCTTGATAATGGGTAACAACACCAATGGGTTCCTCAAGTGGGGCATCGTTGCGGTCAGCTGGCAAGTGGGACATGAACTGCAATAACGTCTCACCTCTGCTGTCACTCCTGGCCAGTAAAACCTGTCCATTATTTGGGCCTCATCTTGTTAGCCCCGAGGGTGACCCCCCCAATGCATCATTGTGAGCTAGGTCGAGCACTGTGCGTCTGAAGGGCTGGGGAGCCAGTAACTGGTTGACCACTTCTCCCCTAACCTCGGTAATGTGATATAGCAGCTCACCAATGACCACAAAGTGGGGAAACCTTTTTTCGGCCTCAGACACCTGCAAAACTCCATTAACTACAGTAACCTGTTGCCAGGCATTTTTCAGTGTGGGATCCCTCTTTTGGGCAGCAGAGAACGCACCCCTTGACAACTGGAGATCAGGGTGGGCAAGACGAGAGGAGCTTTCTCCCTCATCGGTCATAACCTGTAGAGAGAAGGCTTCCTCTATGTTCTCCTCAGCCATGACCTGCCTAAGAGTGGGTTCCCCCCCTCAGGGATCCTCTTAGCTGGTGGACCATCTGCCCCAGATGCAACTCTATCAGTGTTCTCTAGAGCATTGGCGTACAGCCCCTTTGGGGGAACAGAGCAGTTCAGCTGTCCTGACAGGTCTTGGTCTTGATAGCATCATGGATGAGGCCGGGTACCACCCCAACCTCCTGGTCAATTGTGCCACAGGCCATGGTGAGTGTCACTGATACCAGGGGGTATTCCCTGGTGTCCCCATGTATGCACACCACCCTCAGAGTTCTTGTTACTGGACCCTCCTCCTCAGCTACCTCGGTACCCACAAGTGTTACCATACTTCTGGAGTCCAACAGTGCTCGGGCATTAAGCTGGTTCACCCAAAGGTCACATTCAAATCGCCCCTCAGTCAGGTCAAGGTAGGCAGCACAGACCTTCTGGGCATAAAAGGACAACCTGCACAGAGCGCTACACTCCATGGGTTCTTCCTCCAGGGGACAGTGTGCCTGGATATGGCCCTGGGAGTGACACCACTATGCCTTCTGGGGATCCCTAGTGAGGAAAGGAGCAACAATACCAGCCGACTGGTCTGTGGGCCATCCTTC
This sequence comes from Glandirana rugosa, assembly GCA_018402905.1. Lineage (NCBI taxonomy): Eukaryota > Metazoa > Chordata > Amphibia > Anura > Ranidae > Glandirana > Glandirana rugosa. The sequence continues at coordinate 257,355 of BLSH010362662.1, forward strand.
TCTTTCTGCTGTTCTCTCAAAAGTAGCCATGAATGCCTCCACATCATCACTGGGCGTCAACTTTTGCAAGTAGTGACTGGCCCTTATGGCTACCTGATTGCTAGAGATCCCAACGGTGTGTTCTCGTCCCCGTGCAAGATGCTGTACTGCCTCTTGTAAAGCAGCTACCTGTGCTTGAGTCGCTTCTTGCTGGGCTGTGAACTGAGCGACCAGCAAACGTGTGGTCTCCTCATGGCGACGGTTGGCTTGCTGGGCTATTGTGCTCAGACCCAGGACATGCAAACGTGGGTACCGGCACTTTAAATGCTTCCAAATGGCTTTTGTGGCTATACTCTGCCCGCATCCTCCACCAAATGTAACCTGGGGGTAGCTCCGTAATGACCGCCAGCCAGTTAATTGAAGCAAACATTCCATTTATTTTGAAGCAAACAAAATCAAATGACCACTTTCTTCAGCGAAAGTAAATACATAGTCCAGCATCCTGGTATTGATAACTAAAACAGCAGGCTCACCGCTAGTCTCTGGTCCCACAGCTCGGTTAGGCTCCTCCAGAGTCAGGGTGTCAGGTCGGCCAGACAGAGGGGTTAAGCAGCCTGTGTCTCAGTTGATTCAGAGAGCTCACGCTTGCTGTCCAGCTTGTGAGCTCTCTCTCACTTCCTTGACACAGGTGCACTGAGTCTCTGCTGCTTTTCAGACCTCCCTTCCCCGGGTCTTAATCCCATAGGTACCGAAGTCCTAGCGATCTGGGTTTGAGACTCTGCAACTGCCCTTCTTTAAGGGACCATGGCTCCAATATCGGGTGGAATGTACCTGCCTTCTAGGACACATCCCCGGTGTCTTGTACAGTGAGTAATCACGCAGCCAGCACATCCGCCATAGTCCCGCCCCCGCCCACAGCATCCAATGACAGAGAGTCATTGGCTCTGATGGCTCAGGGGGCAGCCAATCAGACTATGTGTGTGCGCCTGTTCAGCGCACACACATAGACTTTAATGACTGACAAATCGGCTCACTACTTGCTGTCAGCTGAGGAGCCGAGTAAAAAAAAAAAAAGAAAAGAAAAGTGGGAGAAATTAAACACTTAGTTTAGGAAACCCTGACCAGACAGAAACAATAGATCACTGCACCACTGACTGCAGTGAAGCCAAAAAGCTAAATTTAGCCTAACTATCCACTTCAGCCCCAGGCCATTTTTTGCGGTACGGCACTGCGTTACTTTAACTGACAATTGCGCGGGTGTGCAACGCTGTACCCAAATAAAATGTATGTCCCTTTTTTGCACAAATAGAGCTTTCTTTTAGTGATATTTGATAACCTTTGGGGTTTATATTTTTTACGCTATAAACAAAAAAAGGCGACAATTTTGAAAAAAAAACCCAATATTTTTTACTTTATGCTATAAAACAAACCCATTAAAAAATCAAATGTCTTCAGCAATTTAAGCCAATATGTATTCTGCTACATATTTTTGGTTAAAAAAATCCCAATAAGCGTATATTGATTGGTTTGTGCAAAAGTTATAGCTATGGGAAATATTTATGGAATTTTTATTTATTTTATTATATTTTTACTAGTAGTGGTGGCGATCAGCGATTTTTAGCGGGACTGTGACATTGCGGCGGGCAAATCAGACACTAAACACAAGATTTACTAAAACTAGAGTGCTCAGAATCAGGTGCACCTGTGCATGGTAGCCAATCAGCTTCTAACTTCAGCTTGTTCAATTAAGCTTTGACAATAAAGCCTGGAAGCTGATTGGTTTTTATGCAGAGCTGCACCAGATTTTGCACTCTCCAGTTTTAGTAAATCTCCCCCTAAGTGACACTTTTGACAATTTTTGGGGACCAGTGTCCCTAATACATTAATCAGTGCTAAAAAATGCACTGTCACTGTACTAATGACACTGGCAGGGAGGGGGTTAACAGGGACAATCAAAGGGTTAACTGTGTTCCCTGGGAGTGCTTTCTTACTGTGTGGGGGATGCTTTGACTGGAGGAAGACAGAGATCTGTGTTCCTGCTTAGCATCCAGCTCCATTTTCTCCTCTCATAGTACGGTGGTCCTCCTCTCCTGAGAACGATTGGCGGATCCTGGTGGACAACACGTCTGCCAGACCCACTGATTGCCTCTCACTGTGTCCAATCACAGGTACGTGATTTTGCACAGAAGGGCTGCCCTGCCTAGTATATCTGCTTGGGGCGGTCCTTAACAGGCTAGAGGAGGGTGCTACAGATATATATATAGATGGGACTTTGAGGATCTTAATTTATACTGTTTCTATTAACCCTGGTGTTCTCTTGAGGCATACCCACACTTAGACGACCTCCTGTTGAGGAAGCAGTCGGCACACGTTCTGTTGGACAACATTTTTTTTAACTGTCCAGACATTGCAGTGGTATGGATTAATTTCACTTTAAGAAAGAACCAGATAAGTAACTTTCAGACTAATGGCACTTTCAAACTGGCTTCAAAACTGCCAGTAAAATGCCTATGCATTAATGGAGCATTTTTGCAGCGCTTTTGCAGTGCGGTTTTTAAAGGACATGTGACTCAAAAACTGCACCAAAAATGCTTAGTGGGGGCGTTTTTTGAGGCGGTTTCCATTCATTTCAAAGGAGAGGAGCGAAGGGAAATTTTACTGACTTACAAAAGTGTGACCCCGCCACGCGAAAACAACGTCACTTTTTTTTTAGGACGAACGTTGTAGAGACCTCGTACAAACCCCTCGATTTCTTTGACGGGGTTTTTACGAGGAGAGGAAACTTTACTTACCTTTGGCGGAGTTTTTTGCGGGGGTGATTCGTAAAAACCACGTCAAAAACTCAGTGTACAGGAAATTTTTGGCGTGACGTTTTCGCGACGTTTTTACGAGGTAATTACGTATCCGTAAAATGACCGTCAAAACTTCGGTCAAACTTTCACGGTAATCAGACTTTCAATGAA
>BLSH010362662.1:278110-288487 GCA_018402905.1 Glandirana rugosa
AGTGGACGGGTAGTCTCATAGCTCACCAAACCAATTGTGTGTTCCAATTAATCAGTGCTAAGTAGTTTCAGGTAGTCAAATCAACAAAATGACAAGGGTGCCCAAATGTATGCACCTGTCTAATTTTGTTTTGATGCATATTGCACATTTTTTTTTAATCCAATGAACCTCATTTCACTACTGAAATATTACTGTGTCCTTCAGTTATTTGATAGATCAAAATGAAATTGCTGATCCAAACACCCAAATATTTATAAATGACAATCAGGGAAATTGGCAGGGGTTCCTAAACTTTTGCATAAAACTATACTTTGTTGGGCAGGTGAGAGGTGCTCGGATACTCTGATGGGTTTGTGACAGGTACTCAGATACTCTGATGGGCAGGTGACAGGTACTTGGGTACTTTGATGGGCTGATGACAGGTACTTGGGTACTTTGATGGGCAGGTGACAGGTGCTCGGATACTCTGATGGGCAGGTGACAGGTACTCGGGTATTCTGATGGGCAGGTGACAGGTAGTCGGGTACTCTGATGAGCAGGTGAAAGGTACTCTGATGGGCTGTGACGGGTACTTTGATAGGGTGGTGATAGGTACTCTTTATTACTGGGGGAGATCAGTGTGCTTGGTGTGTACTGTGAACGGTAACGAGCTGTTACCACAATCTCCCTCTCACACACGATCGGTGTGTGAGGAGGAGGACGCGGTAACAGCTTGTTAGAGCGGTTTGTTTACATCATGTGACCTGCTGTGATTGGACACAGCCGGTCACGTGGTAGAGACAATTTCATTGGCTCTTTACACTGATCAGGGCTGGGCTTTGTCCGAGGGACAAGCCTCAACCCCGATCGCCGCGCTGCACGCCCCCGGGGGCGCGCACGATCGGCGTGAATGTGAATGGCTTCAAATCTCGGAAGTGACCGGCTGTGATAGGACAAAGCCGGTCACGTGGTAAAGAGCCAATTTTATTGGCTCTTTACCCCGATCTGGGATGGGCTGAGTATGATGTCCACCCAGGATGGGGAGTGCACCTTGCTGGCATATTATTACTATACACCAGTAAGGAAGTGGTTAAACACATGTACAAGCTATTGGGATTTGAGCACAGGTATATCTTTTCTTGATTTGGGTTTATTTAGCCTATCCATAGATGGTTAGAATCTTGTCCGGTCCTTGCTAAACCGGCAGAGATTTGAACCATTTATGGCCGTCTTCTGGATAGAGGAAAGTCTGATACTTAGTAATACAATGGAAAGCTGCACTGTACACACTGCCTCTTCGTTCTGGGAGCCTCATACAAAAACCATCGCCAAACTTCCAGTGCCCAGAGCAAATGTATCGAATAAGTCTTATTTGAGTTCCCCTCTAAAGGCCTACCTAAATACATTTACTTGGAAAATGACACCATTCATTTCCTTTCAAATATACATTGTATCACATTTTTCTTGTAGTATAATTTCCCTTCTAAATAAAACTAAACTTCAAATTAAATGATACATTTCTGTTTATTCTGTACGTACACTGAGCAAATCCCCCTCTTATTCCAGTGATTTCCTCTTTGTAGATGGAAACCCTACACTGGAAATTGTAAACAGTAAGCTATAATCCCCACATCTTGTAAAATAAACATAGACACTTAAATGAGCCTGCTCGCTAATGCCATTCTACCTTCAATTGTCATTCGAAGCTATGACTAGACTATACAAACGTCAGCATAGAATACTTTCCGCTCAGACATATTTCATTTCTAATTTCATGACTCATTGCCTACTGCTGTGTACCACTAGTGTGTCTCCACTAGTCATTGGAGGACGTTAGCATCACAGGTGGGTGAATAGGAATTTTGAAAATGTTTTATCCTTTAGGTATCGTGCCAGTTCCTGCAAAATTCAGGCGCTCATGCTATAACTGAGCGTATCTGACTTTCCTTTCTATGTTAGGAAGACCAAGCATATCAGGGGTTGCTCATCTCCTCTTCCTGAGAATCTGAAAAGCTGCTTTTCTGTATGTCATATTGTTTCAGTTTGTTAATGGCCTGAGAACTCCTAAAATCAATCAATATTCACTTTAAATGGCTTTTATGGTTAACAAGATCTACCAGATTATTCAGAAATGTATCAGATGTTATCAGGCTGGGTGAGTTTTGAAGCTATAGATAACAATTCAAATGAATATTTTCTCTTAAACTTCCTCATTTCATTATATTAAATTTAGTCGAATTGACAAGTGTGCTTGAACCAATCCCTTTTAATTTTGGCAACAAATTTCATTTTAGTTTTAGTCCCATTTTAGTCTTCTATAATTGTTTTAGTTGTAGTCGTATTTAGTCGACTAAATCTCCAGTACATTTTAGTTGACTAAAATCTAATGGGATTAGTTAAATTGTAATGCTTTATTTAAGCACAATTATTTCTCTACGATTTCCATTCCAAACTCCCTATATACTCCTGGAGTGAAAAATCTAATATGTTATTATTTATGGTATTTAGGTTTGAACATGCACTACAGACACAGATTTAGTCGTTGTATAACGTCTTTAAGTTAAACCGAGTTTCATTACAAGAATATTGCTACAGAAGTGTAACGTTAAAATAAAAAAAATAAGTGAATAAAAATAAAAACTCTTTGCGTTATGATGCCACATGAAGTGCACAATTACATGAACGTATCTGCTTTCAGAAAATATATAATGTTTGGGGGGGGGGGGGTGTTTGTGTATACACCACCTATAGGTGCATGGACACTGGTAGATCAAATTAGATAGGAAGTCCTGCCCCTATATAACCCCTCCCAACTGGAAGCACTTCAGTTTTGTAGCAGGCAATGAACTCCACCAAGACAGAGAGGGGAGGAACCTCTGTGTCTTATGATGTACTCCAAGAAATTCATTTTACAGGTAAGTTGTTAAAAAAATCCATTTTTTTTAAGCATGGGTGCAAAAACAGTTCTGGCAGCAAAAGCGTTAATCCCATTGACAAGGAGCAGGTCTTCTTTGGGGGCTTCAGTATGAAGTGTGAGTGTGTCCATGGACAGCGGAGAGCCCACAGTCCTTGTAGGATCAGTGCCCTGCAGGCGCGTATCTATAGAGGCAGTGTGTGAGAGGGTGAACTACACAGCCAAGCCCCCACCATCCTAATAGAACACCCCCCTTCAGGCTGCAGATAACAGCCATTGATGGTCTAACCTTCCACTCGGACAGCCTCCTATCTACCAATGCCTGACTCCATCCAGAGGAAGCTCCGTGGAAACTGGAAGTTACAAGGGTAAACGTCCTTGTCTCACAGTTTAGTTCATTGTTTGTTTGTTAGTGAAAACTGAATTGATTTTCGTCAGTGGGCGAAAATGTGGTGTCATTTTTGTTTAGTTTTTGTTAATGCCGCTGACGAAAATTATGACACAAATGTTTTCGTTGACAAAATTAACACTGGAACCAATGTGGTATATGTTAACATTATATTTCACAACAGCTATCCTTCAATATATATAAATTATATAGTGCTTAAATCATATATGTCACCATTAAATAAATCTCATACAAAATGCAATTTTTTTTTTTTATATTTGATGGTCACTTATATGATTTGAGCACTTTATATTTTATATATATATTGAAGGATTGACTATATACATTTTTATGAGATTTATTTGATGATCACTTATATGATTTAAGCGCTATATATTTTATATATAGGAAGGACAGTGCTGCACTTTTATGAACTATAATTTACCAATTTGCATTTGTACAGGTGGGTGGATACATTTTTGTGCTAGCTGCTTTCCGCTGCATTTAGGGTTAGCACACCCAGGGACATTGACTATTAAATGTGGATATAGTGACAGCGCAGAAGGTTTTACACACACCTATATGCAGTGGCGGCTGGATTGGGGGGATGGCAAACAATGCACCCACAACCCCCCATCGCCCCCCCCCCCCCATCTAAATCAAATTAAAAAAAAAATAAAGAGTAAACTATTGTAGGCAAAAAGGCAGTGTATGTGCATGCATTTATCACTGAAATCTTTATTTTAAGCACCAGTATATAGAAGTTTGTTTTCTGGCTGGTGAATGCTCACAATCATAGGGTGGCAGGTGTGCCTAGGCACACCCTAATCACCCTGTACTGTGCAGATTCCCCCTGCTGCCTGGCTGCAGAGAAAGGGACTGGGGAATCTCTGTCCTCAGTCTCTTTCTCTGTCTTGAAAGTGAGACATCAGGGGTCTATTTAGACCCCTGATATTTCATTAAAGCCCCCCCGCAGAGCTCCTACAAAAAAAAAATGAAAATAAAATATAATATTGTAAAAATAAAAATAAACTACTGACACCTATCTCTTGTGGTGAACACTCTAATGCAATAGGTTGCACACACCTATGTTCACAATGCATGTGTAGTGCAGTATGTACATATTCTTTAGTGAATCAGGACCTATAAATCAATCCCTCTGAAAGATTAACTGTACTGACAATGCTTACATCTGAACCCAGTAAAAGTACATCAGACCTGCTTGCCAGTGTTTTATTTTTTCAGGCTGAATTTGAATTAACTGAGAATTCGCAAATCACATACGTGTGAAAAAGTAAGTACACTCCATGGAAATTCTTGACTTTTTAAACATATTTGAGCAGGGAAACATCTTGATTTAAATACTGTAGTTCCTACAGATAAAGGTGATGTATTTAAACAAATTACAAATAATATTGATATGATGTGGCCACTTCCATGACCTAAATTAACAAAAGTTAACATTTATCATATGGAATGGTAAATACACCTCTACATTTACCACTTCAAATACATTCAATCAGAATCCAAATCAATGAAGAGCCGGCACGACTGTGTAAAGATGAATTTACTTGTTTTTTTCCATTTCACCCATGTGAAATAACAGCGAAAGGCTACATTCAGGCTGGGTTCACACCTATGCGAATTGGATGCGGCTTAATCCGCATCCAATTCGCAGGACACTTGAATACACATTGTTTTCAATGTGTCCGGTTCACATATGTGCGGTGCATTCACACTCCGCATTGCACAAAAAACGCACACGTTTTTTGTGCAATGCGGTGCGAATTCCCAGCCTGTTGAGTTCAATGGGAGCGCATCTAACCCGCAGATGTGCTCCGCATTGAACAGCGATTTTGCAGGGATCTTTCCCCTCCTCGCTGCACCCCCCCCCTCCCCCCTCCCTCCCCGAGCAGCCGATGCGCTGCGAGAACGGACATGAGCCGCCGAATGGCGGCTCTGCCCCTTCTCAGAAGCAGACAGGCTGGAATTTGCACCGCAATGGTGTGAAACCAGTCTCAATCAGAATCCAAATAGAATTAGAATACAGTTTACAGTTTTGGAGACCTCGCTTACAAAATGGTTTTGATAAGATAGAACAAGTCCAGGGACTGGCAACAAAAATTGTGAGGTCTGAGGGATAAAACATATCAGGGGAGAGTCCAGGAACTTAAAGTGGTTGTAAACCCTTACATATACCCAGTGAAGGGACTATCCCTGGTGATGCACAGAAATTAAACAAATCCTCCTACATAAGTTGTACCTGACTATCTGCAACCCTTACTTCTCTATGTCCGTTGAAAGTGCTGAATTTTAAAGCTTGTCTGAGCTGTAAGAAGAAAAAGGAGAGCTGAAGTTAAACTCTGCAGAGCTCAGTGAGGAGAGCTCTGAGAGCTGATTGGAGGGAAGGGACACACTCCCTTCTCACAGCACACGGGAACAGAGCTGAGACATCAGTTCACCTTTCCCCTCTCCTACCCGGCGATCTTCTGGGACATGTCACAGGTCCCAGAAGATACGCTGGGCATTCACAAAGTGAAGCGCGCGCCCAGCTTTGAAGCCAAAAACGGGCGCCCACACTTGTGATGCTGGCGCCACCGAGGGGAGGAGAGGAGCGAACCTTTGGGCAGCCGCGTCGCTGGAGCCTGGGACAGGTGAGTGTCCGATTGTTAAAAGTCAGCAGCTACACATTTTGTAGCTGCTGACTTTTAACTGGGTGGAACTCTGCTTTAAGTTTGCCTCAACTTTTGGAGTATCTGTCCTTTGCTTACAGGAGACACATTTAACAAAAGAAACAGTGTCACGGTTAAGACATAAAGGATTTCCTTATCAATATCATTCAGTGTAGACATCATATTCAAGAGCAATGAGTATTTTAATACATAGATCAATGAAGTTCTCCTGTAGGCAGGTAGAGATAAATGGTGAGGGACGATACATATTGATATATTGTGTGCTAGCGGAGACACCATGTAAACTTATGAATGTGTACGTTCCTCCCCCTTTTAATGTAAAAGTAATTAAACATTTTCTGGAATTTATGACAGATAAACCAAGGGTACCAGTCCTGATAGTAGGAGATTTTAACATGGTGTTAAACACTCAGATGGATAAGTTTCCTCCAGAAAAGAGATATGGACAGAACCCACATACATTATTATATAGGATATTTAAGGAGACAGGGTTAAGGGATGTTTGGCGTGAACGCCATCCAACAACCAAAATGTATTCATGTTACTCTGGTACATATTCCTCACTTTCAAGAATAGATATGGCAATAGGAAATGATATGTTTGCTACAATGCTAATAGATATTAAATATGAAGCTAGAGGATTGTCAGACCACTCTACTTTTTTTTTACATTAAGATTGGGAAAGCGGAGGGACGGGAGAGAATGGAAAGTGAACCCATTTTGACTACAGTTAATCTCCCCTAAAGAACATATGATAGATATACTTCGGGAATTTCTGGGGTATAATAAAGCAACAGCAATGCAGGGTATAGTTTGGGATACTCTTAAGGCCTACCTAAGAGCAATTATAATCCAACAAATCTCTAAAATGAAAAAATCTAAGGACTGGGAGATGAATGCAATGAGGAAAGTGTCTGAAATAGAGAAAGTATATGTAGAAGACCCATCATCAGATAATTTAGCTAAATGGACTGAAGCTCAACAGATATATCAAACTCTAACCTTGAAAAGGGCTGAGAATAGAAGGTTCTTTTTGAAGCAGGCTTATTATGAGGAGGGAGAAAATAATGGACACATGCTGGCCCTCCTAGCAAAATCCCAGAATCATGGCGGCTGCAATGTCCATTAAGACTCATGCTGGTAGGGTCACCATGTATTCGTTGGAAATAGTGAATGTCTTTAAGGAGTATTACTCTGAGCTATACAGGTCCAAGGTAGGAGAAGCAGATAGAGAAATGGGAAAGTTCTTGCAGATCGTAACCATCCTACATCTCTCAGAGGAGGATAGGGCAATGTTGCAACTACCAATCACTAAGAAAGAACTACAGGAGGTGGTGCGAGATTCAGCTAATCATAAAACACCAGGTCCAGATGGGTTACCAAATTAAATCTATAAGGAATATGGGAAGATAATGATACCAGAGTTACTACAGGTATTAAATGAGGCAATGGAAAAGGGAAAACTACCAGTATCCATGACGGAGGCTACAATTATAATAATACCAAAAGGAGGGAAGCATCCCCTACAGCCTGCATCTTATAGACCAAACTCTCTGCTTTGTGCAGACGTTAAACTGCTGGCAAAAGTTTTAGCCAGTAGATTAAGTAAAATAATCCATACTGTAATCCATCCGTATCAGTGTGGATTTATTCCCCGTAGATCAACATCGCTGAATATAAGGAGATTATTCTCAAATTTACAAATACCAGTAGAGGAGATGGGAGCAAGTATTATATTGTCCCTCGATGCTGTCAAAGCATTTGACAGTGTCGAATGGCACTGTTTATGGATGGTACTGTTGGCTTTCAATATTGGTCCTGTCTTTGTAAAATGGGTGAAATTGTTATACACTGATCCAAGGGCGAAGGTAAAGATTAATGAAAGGGTCTCAGAATGTTTTCCGTTGTCTCGAGGCACGAGGCAGGTGTGCCCACTGTCGCCCCTGCTTTTTGCCCTGGCATTGGACTCCTAGCCATAGCCATGACAGCAGGGAGAGATGTAAAGGGCTTTAGGAGAGGGACAGAGGTAGAAAAGATTTCATTATATGCGGATGATATCCTCTTGTACCTGGGAGATGCAAATCATTCGCTAACTGCAGCAATGAAAATCATAAAGAGATGTGGCGTGTTCTCTGGACTTTTCATCAACTGGGAGAAATCTGTTCTTCTCCCAGTTGATGAATTGGAACGAGAGCTGCCTGAGAGTGCTGGACATCTGCAGGTGGTGTAAAGTTTTAAATATTTGGGAATAAATATAACTGTAAACCCTAAGCTATATATTAAAAAAAACTTAGAGCCCTTGATAAAAGTATTTAAAGGAAAATGTAAGACATGGAGCCGTCTCCCTTTGTCAATAGCAGGCCGGTGTATTTTGATCAAAATGGTGTGGCTGCCCCAACTGCTATATATCTTACATAATACACCAATTTGGATTCCAGGAGTGTGGTCTAGGAAATTAGAGGGTCTCTTTAGGGGTTTGATTTGGAAGAAGGGGCAAGCTAGAATTTGGTTGAGAACATTGCAGTTACTGAGAGATACGGGTGGGTTAGCAGTGCCGCACCCTTGGAGCTGTTTATTAGCAGCTCAGATTCAACATACGGGGGGATGGAAGGTAGGAAATGACATTACTAGTTATAGCTCACTAGCATTGTTGTCCTGCACCCCACATACATTTCTGACTGGGGCACTAGAACCAAACTCATTGGAAGGAGAAAGTTAATGCCCCTTAGTAAAACTGGTGCTGAAGGTTTGGAGCACAGTACGATTAATATTTCAATACTTTGGATTTACAGAATAAGCGCCCATTTGGGATAATAAAAACGTACATGAGTTGGGGGGCTGGAGAACTTTAACAACTGGTAAGAGAGGGGGGTGGTAAGATTATCACAAATTTATGTAGTGGAGGAGCTGAAGACATTTCAGGAGCCAAAAGAGGAATGTGGGCTTTCAAATAAAAATTTCTACCAGTATTTATAGTTAAGACATGCATTGACAACACAATTTAAAGAAAGGAGGTTAAAATGGAATAGAGCCCCCTTGTTGACAATGCTGCTCTTTAGTAGGGTAAAATGGCAAGAGGATGTGGGAGAACTTACAGATGTCCAATGGAATGATATATTATCCTCAGTGGACCTAATGTTCCTTTCAGCAGTGCAGAAAATGACACAACTCTATATTATAGATAGAGCATATTATATGCCAAAAAGGCTATTCCAGTTTTGGAGACGCCCGGATGCATCTTGCCCCAGGTGCAGGGCTGCAGCTGGGGACTTGATCCATATGCTCTGGAGGTGTCCCAAACTATATAGATATTGGGAAAGGGTGTTTGGTAAAATTAACTCAATATTTGAGTTGGAGTTATGGATGGACTAAGTTTTCTGTATATATGGACAAGTGGATCAAAATGTGGGGCCAGTGTCAACACAAATAGCAATCCTGAGATGTCTATATCAAGCGAGAAAGGGGATCATTTGGAGGTGGATAAAGCCTAAGCCACCCTCTGTGAAAGACTGGATGCGAATGGTTAATAATACAATAATAAGGGAAAAACTAGCCTATACAAAAAGGGGAGGTAAAACTTTTGAGAAGATATGGAAAAGATGGATTGACACCCCAGGACTGGTACCTGAATACGTGAATTTATAGGAAGTTAGAGTAGGCACTATACTGACTTTAACAATGTAATAAGGCGGGGGGTGGGAAAGAGAGGGAATTTAGATGTATGTAACTATGGAAACGGAATTGCTGTTTTTGTGTGGTAATTTTGTATATTATTAAAAAACAAAATAAAAATGAATTGTTTAAAGAAAAAAAAATCTTCAAATATCACAATTGCAAACACTGCTTTAGTGCTAATCCAAGATTTTTCCTACTCAGAGTGAAGTGATGTATTATGTCTTGGTAGTGCAGTATTCAAAGATAGTCAGATACAGTCCTGCTCACCATTATTGGCACCCATGAAGTTTATGTACATATTGTGGAATATCTACTGAAGGAAATGTATCAAATTAACCAACATATTACTACAGATAGACCAATTAAACTATGTAAAGGAAGTCATCTATAAGGTGTTATACATGTATTTGAAGTACCCACGGTTATTACCACTCGTCCTGACATAGACTGATAGAAACTTATGACGTGATGGTTCTGTATTATGTAGTGAAGTGAGACTCATCCTTTTTAGAACCTAATCGTGATTTCGTCACAAACGTTAACACTATAAACTTCTAAAAAAAAAGAAATTTGTTAAGTAAAAATAAAACAAAAAATTATTATATGTTTTAATGGTGTGTTTTTGTCGTTAAGGCAAAGGTATCAATGTATGTAGATTTAAGGGAGAGAAAGGGTGGGGGGCGGAATAATGTAACAATTTCAGTCATATCACGGATGAGATTGAAGGA
>BLSH010362662.1:297053-313558 GCA_018402905.1 Glandirana rugosa
TCGACAACGACATTCACTGTGTAATAACAAGTTTTTAGTAGAGGATCAAGATTTCCAGCTGGAAACTCTCCCTTTAGAACTAGGAGATGATTTTTGAACAATAATGTGTCACTTACAGCAACAGCTGGCCCTATAGGAGTAGGCAATGATTTTTGAGCAATAATCTGTCCCTCTAAGCAGAAGCCTCTATCTAGTGCAGTCAGATTGCTCAAAGCAGCAGTATGTGAAATCTCAAATTACTCCCACAATCTGATCGTTGTGTACGATCGCACAATCTGATCGCTGTGTACGATCGTAACGATTGTTGTGTTAGGCAGGGTTTGATCTGCAATGTGTCACTCAAAGCAGCAGTATGTGAAATCTCAAATTCCTCCAACAATCTGATCCTTGTGCACGATCGTAGCGATCATTGTGCTTTGCAGAGTTTGATCTGCAATCTGTCACTCAAAGCAGCAGTATGTGAAATCTCAAATTTCTGCAATCTGTCCCTCAGAGCAACAGCAGTAGTAATCTCAGGATGCAGGATCAGATGTTAAAATGTCTGCAATCTCTCCCTCACAAAAATGCCGACAGCTTCCTCTCCTTAGACTAACCCAAGAGAATGTGACATGCAGCACTGTGACTCCAGCTTATAAAGAGGCTGGGTCACATGATGCACTGGCCAATCACAGCATGCCATTAGTAGGCATGGCTGTGATGGCTTCTAAGGGCAAACCAGTGAAACGCTTTTTGATTGGCTGCCCTTCAGCTATTCAACATGCGTGATCAACTACCAGAACCCAGAACCCGAACGTTTTTTGAAATGTCCGTGTTCGGGTCCGGGTCCCGGACACCTGAAAGTTCGGTACGGACCCGAACGTTACATTCCGGGTTCGCTCAACACTATTCATAAGTCCTTCAGTCTATAGTCCATAAAAAAAAAAGATTATGCCAGGGTAACCTTCCTGTAATGTCGGATCCAAATCACAACAGTTAAGATGAGGATATGACTTAGGACTCATGCACACTGCAGCTGAAAAAAAACTGCGTTTACAGGCTTTTGAGCTTTTATTTCAGATTGAAGGAGCTTGTGCTTTTTTGTGCTCTTGTGCACATTTTTATTGAGCTTCTTTGAACTTTTTTGAGCATAAGAGTTTTTTTTTTTTTTTTTTTTTTTACAAACTCTAGTCTATGGGCACAAGTTGGATAGAAGTCGCCTTGAAGAAGTACAGAAAACTTTTTTTTTAACAAGTTAAAGACTGCCCACCGCATATATACTGTGGCAGGAGCGACTCTATTGCGTGAAACAATGTACCTGTACATTGTTTCCCGCAATGGATACTGTGGGTGTGTACGCGTGCCCACTTCATGGTGGAGAAGCTGATGCGCGAGCCAGGATTGCTCCACAGAGAGGCAGAATGGGGATCTGCCCGTGTAAACAGGCAGATCCTCGTTCTGACAGGGGAGAACATGGAGATCTGCTGTTCCTAGTGATTAGGAACAGCGATCTCTGTGTTGTTCCTGTCAACACTCCCCCCACACAGTAAAAAAACACACTGATGGAACACAGTTAACCCTTTGATCGCCCCTGACGTTAACTCCTTCCTGCCAGTGTCATTTATACAGTGACAGTGCATTTTTAGCACTGATCACTGTATTTGTGTCACTGGTCCCCAAAAAGTGTCACTTAGGGTCAGATTTGTCCGCTGCAATGTCACAGTGCTGCTAAAAATCACTGATTGCCGGCATTACTAGTAAAAACCATAAAACAAATTAAAAGTCCATAAATCTATCCCGTAGTTTGTAGACGCTATAACTTTTCTGCAAACCAATCAATATGCGCTTATTGGGATTTTTTACCAAAAATATGTGGAAGAATACATATTGGCCAAAATTGATGAAGAAATTTGTTTTTTTTTTTACATTTTTTCTTTTGGATATGTATTATAGCAGAAAGTAAAAAATATTGGTTTCAAAATTGTCTGTGTTTTTTTATAGCGCAAAAAAATAAAAACCGCAGAGATGATCAAAAACTTCCAAAAGAAAGCTCTATTTGTGGGAAAAAAGGACATCAATTTTGTTTGGGTACAGCGTCGCACGACCGTGCAATTGTCAGTTAAAGTAACGCAGTGCCGTATCGCAAAAAATGGCCTGGTCATTAAGGGGTAAATATTTACAGGGCTGAAGTGGTTAAAGTCGGAGTGACTTCAGTAGTGCTAATTAAGACAGCTCTCATTAACTAAAATGGGATTTCTCTTCTCTTGTATACTCAGCTGTGACGTGACGCTACTTGTATTGCAAGACCTTGCTTGTTTATAAAGTTAAAATTTATTTTAAAAATTTGCTCGTCTTGTAAAACACTTGAAGACCAAAAGGCCAAGTTACTCACAATCCAAGGTTTTACTGTATGTATATATATATAGAAGAAAAGAGCGAGAGAGAGAGAGAGAGAGAAAGTGGGAAACGTTTCATAGCATTCCTTTAAACTGTAGCCAACCTTTGTTATTAAAAATACATTTTTAATTTAGAGTTTTCTTTTTTGATGACTGATTAAACTGTTCAAGTTGAGCTCTTGGCTAAAACAGTAAAAACTATGAAATGCCAATGCTGACCAAGCAAGATTTGAATGCAAAAATGCACTTTGGCTGTAAACTCTATATGTGGAGGAAGGATTAAATCAAATATTGGCTGTACCATGCACTAGAGAAATTTAATGAGAGCATATCACATTCAGGCAAGTGAAGATAATGCCAAAGATGGCTCATTGCAAAGTAAACTTGAGCTGTAGTAGTGAAAAATGACCGTTGCGGTGTTCACTTTAGGCAGTAAGAGCAAGACACAGCAGGGACTGCTGGGAGGAAAGCCAGAATGTACTTACCATGTCTGTTGGCAGGGCAACCAAAAATACATAGCAAGTCGGTACAATGGTCACCCCTGCAAGTACATGCTGCTTCAGACTATTAAAAGTATTCATAGGCATCTATAATAAGCCTGGTTGGATGCTTCAATGAGCATTTAAAATACGTTTAAAATAGAAATTGTTTAATGAGTATATAAAGGACTACAGACCTGCTCAGGGAAAACTACTTTTGCAAAAACAAAGAAAAAAATGTATATTTGCTGCACAGCTATTGTCTAATGTTATTAAAAATGATCTCTCTGTGTTTTATTGTTGTAATATTGCTTATGTTTATGTGTTGTTAGGGTTCTCGTGTGACATCCCATGCTTATGAGCAAGCTCATACTTCTATATCTACAGATCTATAGAAGAATGGGCCCCTCTAAGACCCCTTCCACACCAGAACATTTTTCAGGCGCATTTGCGCTAAAAATAGCGACTGAAAAGCGCCTGAAAAACTACCCCCCATTCACCCAGTGTGAAAACCTGAGTGCTTTCACACTGGGGCGGTGCACTTGCGGGACGGTAAAATAAGTCTTGCAAGCCGCATCTTCGGGGCGGTGTGGGAGCGGTGTATTCACCACTCCTCCACCGCCCCTGCGCTCCCGAAGCCCCTGAACACTGCTTCAGAAGTGCCGCTAACCAGCTCTTTTAACCCCTTGTGGGAGGGGGGGTTTAAAAGCCGCTGCCGCCCGAATAAACAGTGGTGGTTTACCGCTAACGCTCGGGTGGCCCTGATGTGAAAGGGGTCTAAATGAATACAGTTATCTCAGTAACCGCCAGTTGTACCAGCAACAGGAATCCCACACCCCAAGATGCAAAATAATCTTCCTCTATTAAAGTGGAACTTTAGTCAGAAAATTAAAGTGGTAGTAAACCCTCCTATCATTTTCAGCCAAGGAAGCTGCCATCTTGGCCTCTGTTTAATCTACAACTGCCATGATGCTGCACATGTGATCAGCTATGAAACCAGCCATTGGATGGTTTGACAGTTTGGTTTAGAGCACAACCAATGGGAGTGTTACATTTCCAGCACGTGCCTGAAATGTAACTGGTTTTCAAACTGTTAAATGGATGGGTTTACTACCGCTTTAAGTCCTTTTTTCTGTTAAAAAGAAAAAAAAGTAAGAAAATTAAGCCCTACTCGATTTTCTTTTGCATTTTACTGTAAATATGAGATCTGAGGTCTTTTTGACCCCAGATCTCATATTTAAGTGTTCCTGGCATGCTTTTTTCTATTACAAGGAATGTTTACACTTTTTTTTAAAAGAGCGGTGTAAAATTAAAAAATAAAAAGTAGAATAAATAAGAAAAAAAAATTTAAAGCGCCCTGTCCTTGTGAGCTCAATACGTAAGTCCCGCCCGCATATGAAAACGGTGTTCAAACCACACATGTGAGGTATCGCCACGATAGTTGGAGCGAGAGCAATAATATTAGCACTGAATCTCCTTTATAACTCAAAACTGGTAACCTATAGAAATTTTTAAACGTCACCAATGGAGATTTTTATGGGTTGCAAAGTTTGTCGCCATTCTGCGGGCGGGCGCAATTTCAAAGCATGACATGTTGGGTATCAATTTACTCGGCGTGACATTATCTTTCACGATATGGAAAAAAAATTGGGCTAAATTTACCGGTGTCTTATTTTTTCACTCAAAAAAGTGAATTTTTTTTTTTGTAAAAATTGCGCTTGTAAGACCGCTGCACAAATGCGGTGCAATATAAAATTTTGCAATGACCGCCATTTTAGGGTGTTAGAAAAAATATATATAATGTTTGGTGGGGTTTAAGTAATTTTATAGCAAAAAAATGGTTTTAACTTGTGAACACCAAGTCCAGAAATAGACCCGGTATTGAAGTGTTTAATATCCAGTAATACACTATTTCACCCTGCTTTGCACATGCTCAGTTGCTCTCTATTTTTAGGCACTGGCAAGTTTGTAGAGGCCGATCTGCTGACAGCCTTAAAGTGGTATTAAATCCTCTTATCTTTTACAGCCAAGGAAGCTGCTTCTGTTTGATCTGCAGCTGCCGCGGTGCTGCACGTGATCATTTATGACACCAGCCATTTGATGGTTTGAAAGTTTGGTTGAGGACAGAAGCATATGTGACAGTTAGCAATCCCGGCATTACCGGAACGTAACTGCTTTTTTTAAACTGTTAAATCGATGAGTTTAGTTCCACTTTATAATTTACTGCTTTTCAGGGGCTCTGGGCTTCAGTAACATAGTCCTCTCCAGCAAGAAGAAACTGGAGCAATGCTGGAAGCAATATACAGCACACAGTAATTTTGGCAGCATAATTATTAATGTGTAATGTACTATATGCTCCTTGCTAAAGAACATTATTTATCAAGTTGTTATGGGTAAAGTTGCACTTTAAAATAGCCTATTTCAATAAAGGAAGATTGTTTTGCATCCTGGTGTGCAGCATTCCTGTTGCTGGTACTATTGATTGCTTTGGTGGAGATGAACAAAATAATGTCTCTAAACAAGAGGTACAGGTTTGGGTAGGAAACACATTCACATATTCCACTATTACACCAAATCAGGCATGGGCCAGCGTGCCTGTAACAACCATATAGAAAAAGGGAGAAAGTCCCCAGAAGAAGGAGGGTATCAAATTGTCAGGGCTGGACTCTCAGCCCTCCCTTCTCAGAGCTCAGGTTGCTCAGCTGTCGGTTAATTGCCAGTACTCATCGTTCCACAATGGCTCACCTGGTGATCATTTCCTGCTTGTCAGTCCAGCCTACAGCCAGCCCCTTCTGGCTATTTAAACTGCCTGGTTCATTCCTTCTGTGCCTTTGCCTTGGTCAAGCATATCTGGAACTCTCTGCTGCGTTCCTGTTGAACACTTGCCTGGCTGACATCACTTCTGGTTCCTGATTCTACCTGCTGCCTTCAACTACGCTGATCTCTTGCTTGCTTCCTGATTTACTGGCTTGTTCTGACTACCCACTTTGGCTACTGTACCCTGGCTGTGTTTTGACTATGATTACAATTTGTACCGTTTTATTAAAAGGCATCATTTTTGCTGCATTTTCTGTCTCCATCTGATTTATGGTTCCTGACACAGATGCAGCCTCGAGTGGTATCAAACAGTATAATTATTTATTAAGAACATCAAAACATAGAAAATATACACAATTAAATGCAATCAAACCTCCACCCAGCACTAAAATTGACAATGTTGTCAAGTGCTAAAAACAATGCCAGGGTGCTGACTCAACAAATGACAAATCAAATTAAAGAACAGAAACAAATTGAGCTGGCTTATGTGGTAATCCCAAACTCAATACAGAGCATGACTTGATAACAAGGTTGTGGGGAAGAAAAATGGGGATCACACAAACAAGCCAGCACTTAGCGATTGCTGTAAAGCTACTGAATGGAATGACATCAAGGAACGGATGCAATAAATCAAAATAAATGCTGTGCTAAAAGGGCATAAATAAGAATGACATAAATCCCTGTAAGCAGGCTATAAAACTGCATAAATAGATTCAAAATTGAATAATTAAACCAGCAATAGTCTCTGTGGAAAACAAGTTGCTGCTAATAAAGCCGGGGTGGAAAACCTCATCCCTTGGAGTTGGGGAAATTGACCTTTAGTCCTTGCAGCACAGCTGCTTAAATATATTTCACAGTTAATGCAAGGATTAGCCTTGAATATACCTGTTGAAATGCCAGTGTCTGAGGGATAATTCCACACCTTAGGATGATGAGTTTGTAGGTCACACTCCAATCAAGACAACACTAAAGTGCACAGCGAACACGGCAGGTATTCTGTGAGCTCTTGACCAGCCGATGCGCACCCCAGATAGCCACCGTATCAGATGTAATATAATGGCAGTCAAGGTTTAAATGGAGGCCAGTTGTATGAACTCACTGTTAGGGCTAGTTTACACTTGCTTCAGCTTCAACACTCATTAAAGCCCGTAGAGCTTCAACAAGCTTTTATGATGTGTTTTTGAGGCTTCGGTGGTGCTTCGAAGAGGCTTCAGTGAGGCTTCAACAAGGCTTCGGCGAGGCTTCAGTGATGCACGTTTGAATATTTGTTGAAGCTTGGTAAACACCCTGTGTATTTGTTGATATCTCACACCTGCAATTTCTCCAAAACAAAGCGAACTAAAGCTGAATTACAGCCTCTGAAAAGCCGCAGGTGCTTCAATCGAGCTTCAAACAAGCTTTGTCATGGACTTCTATGGAGGTGTTGGAGAGGCTTTGAAGCCTGGCTAAAGCTACATGGGGTATAACTTTTGACGCGAAGCTGCAGCGCAGCTAAGCCAACACAAGGTGTAAACAGGGCTGTAAGCCAACCATTTTATTTTGTGACATGGGCTTTGACTGGTGTTAAGGGAGCTTTAACAATGCCTGTCTGACACCCTGTTTTGAAGCAACTGTAAACGAGCCCTTAGGCCTCATGTACACTACATCTGCTAAATTGAAGTTTAGGAGCAGTTGGGCATGTTATTCAGCAGCCTCTGAACTCTCCTCTATGTTATCTTATGTGTAAATGTACACTCAGTCGTTTATAATAGTTTAGAGGCAGTTGGGGTTACAGGCATTTTCTTGAAAGCAGAAAAATCACTTTAAGGACTGTAGTTTACCGACATTTCAAACGACAAATGCTTGTAAAAGTGGTAAAGCGCTTGTAACGGGAAAACATTTCTGATCACTTTTGAACATATAAAAATGTTGGTGGGACTTTAAATATGCCAAATGAGAACATACAACTGCAAGAATGAATAAAATATCATATAGATTTTATTGTAGTTTAACAAATCCATAAAATATGTTGAAAACATATCATTAAAAAGGACATACAGGCGTGGTTCTTCTCTCCCGCATTGGGACAAGGAGCAGCAAGGGGATGGAGTACAACCCTCACATTTTTGTAAATATTGTATTATATCTTTTCATGTGACAACACTGAAGAAATGACACTTTGCTACAATGTAAAGTAGTGAGTGTACAGCTTGTATAACAGTGCAAATTTGCTGCCCCCTCAAAATAACTCAACACACAGCCATTAATGTCTAAACCGTTGGCAACAAAAGTGAGTACACCCCAAGTGAAAATGTCCAAATTGGACCCAATTAGCCATTTCCCTCCCCATTGTAATGTGACCCGTTAGTGACGTTAGTGATGTTAGAGATCGTGAGCTCCTCCACTTTCCGTTTGAGGATGCCCCACAGATCCTCAATAGGGTTTAGGTCGGGAGACATGCTTAGCCAGTTCATCACCTTTACCCTCAGCTTCTTTAGCAAGGCAGTGGCCATCTTAGAGGTCTGTTTGGGGTCGTTATCATGTTGGAATACTACCCTGCGGCCCAGTATCTGAGTAGAGGGGATCATTCTCTGCTTCAGTATGTCACAGTACATGTTGGCATTCATGGTTCCCTCAATGAACTGTAGCTCCCCAGTGCCGAAAGCACTCATGCAGCCCAGCCCATGACACCCCCACCACCTTGCTTGACTGTAGGCAAGACACACTTGTCTTTGTACTCCTTACCTGTGCTGCGACACACGCTTGACACCATCTGAACAAAATAAGTTAATCTTGGTCTCATCAGACCACAGAACACGGTTCCAGTATTCCATGTCCTTAGTCTGCTTGTCTTCAGCAAACTGTTTTCGGGCTTTCTTGTGCATCATCTTTAGAAGAGGCTTCCTTCAGGAATGACAGCCATGCAGACCAATTTGATGCAGTGTGCGGCGTATGGTCTGAGCACTGACAAGCTGACCCCCCACCCCTTCAACCTCTGCAGCAATGCTGGCAGCACTAATACGTCTATTTCCCAAAGACAACCTCTGGAAATGATGCTGAGCACGTGCACTCAACTTCTTTGGTCTACCACGGCGAGGCCTGTTTTGAGTGGAATCTGTCCTGTTAAACTGCTGTATGGTCTTAGCCACCTTGCTGCAGCTCAGTTTCAGGGTCTATGCAATATTCTTATAGCCTAGGCCATCTTTATGTAGAGCAACAATTCTTTTTTCAGATCCTCAGAGAGTTCTTTGCCATGAGGTTCTATGTTGAATGTCCAGTGGCCAGTAGAGTAGAGAGAGTGAGATCGATAACACCAAATTTAACTCACCTGCTCCCCATTCACACCTGAAACCTTGTAACACTAACACATAACATGACACTGGGAGGGAAAATGGCTAATTGGGCCCAATTTGGACATTTTCACTTAGGAGTGTACTCACTTTTGTTGCCAGCAAGTTAGACATTAATGGCTGTGTGTTGAGCTATTTTGGGCGGACAGCAAATTTACACTGTTATACAAGCTGTACACTCACTACTTTACATTGTAGCAAAGTGTCATATCTTCAGTGTTGTCACATGAAAAGATATAATAACATATTTACAAAAATGTGAGGGGTTTACTCACTTTTGTGAGATACTGTAAGTACAAATTAAAAACCCTTAGAGATCATGAATCGTCACATGCACATGCCAGATGGTCTACGCGTTACGCGGGTTCCCCCGCATCTTCAGGACCAAGCATGTAAGATACACGTAGGGTGTTGTACTCAGTATCCAACCAATGCAATAGCAGAGGGGACACTAGACGAAAGCAGAATAATCTATATAGCACATTAAGGGGGAAAAGAGAAGGGTATCTCTGGGTAAAATTGCGAACCGGTCCATGAAATGAACAACGGATATGTAAGACCTCATGGCAGATGCGAGTCCATGTCCCTTCAGGCAAGTAAAAGTTAAAAAAAAACACAAATTTCAACACAATGTTGCCTGCCTCAATGGATGAGTCCAGTAACGACAAACTCTGATCCTCTCACGCATTTTTCTATGTCTTCGATCATCAGGAGCATTTCCTCACACATACTCATGATGGGATCCATAGTGAAAACACAAAAAATAAGACAGCTATCTATAAGCACACTGCTCTCTCTGCTGCTGCGTTCTCTTCTCTCACAGAATGGCTGAAATAGTCAATAATTTACTTGTTTTTCATGCATTGTGGGCATTTGGGAGGATCTCCTGAGGTCATCTTTAAAAAAAATGCTTTTAACCACTTTAGCCCCGGAAGGATTTACCCCCTTAATGACCAGAGCACTTTTTACAATTTGGCACTGCGCTGCTTTAACTGGTAATTGCACGTTCACACAATGCTGTATCCAAACAAAATTTGCGTCCTTTTTTTCCCATAAATAGAGCTTTTTTTTTATGGTATTTGATCACCTCTGCTGTTTTTATTTTTTGCGATATAAATTAAAAAAGAACGAAATTTTTTTTAAAAAAATTATATTTTCAACTTTTTATTCTTAAAAAATACAATAAACTCAATTTTAGTCCTATATTTTTGCCGAAATACATTCAGCCATATGTCACGGGTAACAAAAAAAGTCAATAAGCGTATATTTATTCGTTTGCACAAAAGTTATAGTGTCTACAAACTAGGGTACATTTTCTGGAATTTACGCAGCTTTTATTTTATGACTGTCTATCTTATTTCCTGAGGTGCTATAATAGAAGGGCAGTACAAAACCCCCCAAATGACCCCATTTTGGAAAGTAGACACCCCAAGGAATTTGCTGAAAGGCATGTTGAGCTCATTGAATATTTTATTTTTTTGTCACAAGTGATTGAAAAATGACAAAAAAAATTACACAAAGTTGTAAATGACATTATATATTGCTGACGCATGCCATGGGTATATGTGGAATTACACCCCAAAATACATTCTATTGCTTCTCCTGAGTATGGGGATACCACATGTGTGAGACTTTTTGGGAGCCTAGCCGTGTACAGGACCCCAAAAACCAATCACCGCCTTCAGGATTTCTAAGGGCGTAAATTTATGCTTCCACCCCACACTACCTATCTCAGTTTCGGAGGCCCTGAAATCCCCAGATAGCAGAATACCCCCTAAATAATCACATTTTGGAAAGAAGACACCCCAAGCTATTTGCAGAGAGGCATGTTGAGTCCATGGAATATTTTATATTTTGCCAAAAGTTTTGGGAAAATTACAATTTTTTTTTTCCACAAAGATGTCACTAAATGATATACTGCTCAAACATGCCATGGGTATATGTGAAATTACACCCCAAAATAGATCCAGCTGCTTCTCCTGAGTACGGGGATACCACATGTGTGGGACTTTTCGGTGGTCTAGCCGCATACAGGACTCCGAAAACCAATTACCGCCTTCAGGATTTCTAAGGGCGTAAATTGCTGATTTCATCACACACTACCTATCACAGTTTCGGAGGCCATGAAATGCCCAGATAGCATAACCCCCCCCCCCCCCCCGATGACCCCATTTTGGAAAGTAGACACCCCAAGCTATTTGCTAAGAGGCATGTTGAGTCCATGGAATATTTTATATTTTGTCAAAAGTTTCAGAAAAATGACAAAAACATTTTTTTTCACAAAGTTTTCACTAAATGATATATTGCTCACACATGCCATTTTTCTTTTCCAAAACAAATGAGAGCTGCAAAATACTTACAATGCCCCTTAGCAAATACCTTGGGATGTCTACTATCCAAAATGGGGTTATTTTGGGGGGGTTTGTGCTATCTTGACATTTCAGGGCCTCCGAAACTGTGATAGGTAGTGAGCAGTAAAATCACCATTTTACGCCCATAGAAAGCCTGAAGGCAGTGATTGGTTTACAGGGTCCTGTACGTGGCTAGGCTCCCAAAAAGTCTCACAAATGTGGTATCCCCGTACTCAGGAGAAGAAGCAGAATGTATTTTGGAGTGTAATTCCACGTATACCCATGCCATGTGTGAGCAATATATCATTTAGTGACAACTTTGTTTAAAAAAAAATGTAAATTTTCCCAAAACTTGTGACAAAATATAAACTATTCAATGGACTCAACATGCCTCTAAGGAAATAGCTTGGGATATCTACTTTCCAAAATGGGGTAATTTGGGGGTTTTGTGCTATCTTGACATTTCAGTGCCTCCAAAACTGTGATAGGTAGTGAGGAAGTGAAATCACCATTTCCACCACACCAAGTCCTTTCTGACACTTTTTGTTTACATGAAAAAATATTTTATTTTTGCTAGAAAATTACTTTGAACTCCCAAACATTATATATTTTTTTTAAAGCAGAGGCCCTACAGATTAAAATGGTGGGTGTTGCATTTTTTTTCACAAAGTATTTGCGCAGCGATTTTTAAAACGCCATTTTTTGGGAAAAAACACTTTTTTTGATTTGTAATCTACAAAAACACACTTTATTGCCCAAATGTTTGGTGAAATATAAAAGATGATCTTATGCCGAGTACATAGATACTAAACATGACATGCTTTAAAATTATGCACACCCACGCAGCGGCGACAAACTATATACATTTTTAAAAGACTTTATGGGTTACCACTTTAGATGTACAGAGGAGATCTACTGCTAAAATTACTGTCCTCGATCTGATACCTCACATGCATGGTGCAATTGCTGTTTACATACGACACAAGACTGTCGCTTACATTCACCTTTGCGCGTGTGCACAGGGGGACATGGATGCATTTTTCTTCTTTTTTTAATTATTAATTTTGCTTTTTATTTTATTTTTGCACTGTCCCTTTCATTTTTTTTATCATTTTTATCGTTATCACAGGGAATTTAATTATCTCCTCTGATAAAAATAGGTAGTGTTGTATATATATATATATATATATACATTTTTAATTTGGGGTCTATTAGACTCTAGATCTCTCCTCAGCCCTTAAAGCTTCTGACCACACTAAGATCGGTGTGATAAGATGCTTTCCCAATTTCCCAATGGTGCTGTTTATATCCGGCGAAACCTAAGTCATGAAATGCACGTAGCCTCCGGTTTCTTAGTCCATAGAGATGATTGGAGCCATTCTAGTCTTCGATCAGCTCTATGGTCAGCTGTTGGAACTACCAGCTGCATTCTCGGGTTCCCCGGTGGGTTAGGAGAGCCAGAGAAAACCATGGAAGACGGCGGGAGGGGGGGAAACGTTCCCTCCCACTGCATGTAAAAGCAGTCTAGCAGCTAATCAGCCGCTAGGATTGCTTTTACATGAAAGCGACTGCCGACTGAAAAGAACGATACCTAGATGATACCTATACGTGCAGGTATGATTCAGTTATAGCCACTATAAGACCAGCAACATACCAGTACATCGCTTTGTTGGGCATATGTTGTAATGTTCTTTTTTTTCATGCAGCCTGTAGGTTAAATTAAAAAAAAGAATCAATCGGTGGATATGCCCACCATTAGAAAACTGCCCTTCATCCACCAACTTCTAATGACATCTTTGAAGACCCTATGAACATGTGCCCTATGACTACGCAGTGCTGTACCCTACGTTAATACTCAACTAGTGTATGGTAGAGCTGGAAACAGTCACCAATGCAAAGACCAGGCAAGCCAGAACAGGAGGGACAATAATAAAGGGTGTCATGCCTGTATTTGCGGCGGCTGCAGACACGACATCTTCTTTTAAGTGTTTGTTGGGTAGGGGTACCAGGGAGGACATACGGAAAATGCCTCTCATGCAGCTGGCTCACTGCATTTAAATTGAAAAGTTGGGGTGCACCAACATCTGGAAGCAGAAGGGCTGTGCCGATCTCTTCCTGGAATTTAAGGAAGGATCCAGTCCGTCCTGACACTTTGTATAGCACATAAGCGTTCAGCAATGCCATTTGGAATAGGACAATTTTTTGTACCAGCCTTATGGGCAATTAGGTACGGCACCAATTATGCAAGTGATGGGGCGCAAATCAGGTAGACCAGGATGGAATACTGTACAATAACACTGGAAAAAACATATATGTAATGAACATTACCAAAAAGAATATGGGGGGAGAAGGAAAAACAGCACCTGAACCAGGTGAGGGAAAAGGAGTCGATGAGCTGAAGATGGATATGGAGCAGAACCAAGCACTGAGGGCAGCCTGTGATGATGGGGACCCGGATCCCGTGGTCCGGCACCAATAACTGGTTGTTGAGGTTCACCCTCCTATATTAAGGTTGTATTGGTGGACACAGAGGGGTTTCTTCACAACACCAGTCGCCATTGTAATTTGGACGGTCATATCTGTGTGAATGGAGGAGAGAACGAAAACATTCTTCGTATCCCTCCACATCACAGCGAGCAAATGATTACATTTCAAGCAGGCTCCCCCCCCATCTAATTCTGGATTCTACCAGCCGCTGGGGGTAGCCACGGTGATTAGATCGCACGGTGCCAAATGCGCCAATTCCTTCACTAAACAGATTAAAAGTGGCATGGTTGTGTAATACTTGTCCACGTACAAATGGTACCCCTTTCCGAATAAGGGTGACACCAAGTCCCACACAATCTTACCGGCGCTCCCTATGTAGTCTGGGCATCCTTTCAGCTCCACATGACTATCTTTTCCCTCGTAAACCATAAAACTATATGTATAGCCTGTGGCCCAGTTACAGAGCTTATACATCTTGACCCCATATGTGGCACGCTTTCTGGGGAGGTACTGCTTGAAAGCAAGATGGCCAGAAAACTTAATCAGTGACCCATCTACGCAGACAACTTGCTCAGGAATAAACAAGGCTGTGAACTGTTGGTTGAAGTGGTTTACGAGGGGCCAAATTTTGTGGAGCCGATCATATTCAGGGTCACCCCGAGGACGATAGAGTTCATTGTAATTAAAATGCATGAACAGCAAGATTTGCTCGTATCTTGTCCTGGTCATGCAAGCAGAGAACATGGGCATATGGTGAATTGGGTCAGTGGACCAATATGAGTGCAACTCCGATTTTTTAACTATGCCCATGAGGAAGGAAAGGCCCAGAAAAGTCTTAAATTCGGAAACCGTAATTGGTTTCCAATCTCTGGCAAGGGACAAATGGGGATTAGCGGTGATAAATTGACCAGCATACAAATTGCTTTGGTCCACAATAGATCTATAGAGATCCTCCGTGAAAAACAGTGAATAAAAATCAAGGGCCATAAAATCAAAGGTTTCCACCTTAATTCCGGGTTGGACAGTGAATGGGGGAAATACGGGCGCTGAATCAGTGGGTTGCCAATCAGGGTTAGCGTATTCAGCGGGAAGGGCACTATAGGCTCTGCGGGTTTGTCTTTGTCTTCTTCGTGGCTGTGGGACGTTACTTGGGCTAGTCACACCAGCTTGAACTGCACTTATGGGGCTCGCCACGTCACCAAGTATTACTGCAGTGCTAGTTGTACAACCAGGATGTACTAGGCCACTGGTGCTTGCCAGTTCACCAGAAGGTTGAGTGGCACTAGTACTGGCTCTCTGCTCCATATGAGAGCCCTGCGGTTCTTGCACCTCAACAACAGCTGAACGGGGTCGGGTATGCCTGAACTTAGCAGGGACCACAACTCCGTTGTTAGGCTGGCAATATACTGTATTATAATTTTGGTTTTGGGTTTAACACCGCTTTAACAATTAGATAGAGCCATACACGTGGCTTTATACGGTATTTTACCAGTCTTATTAAATATGCAAACAATAGTCACTGGTCACTATTATTACTGCTGACATCTTATGTGTTTAGTATATGTGAGTGTGATAGTCAAACATAGAAAAGGTTAATAAAATGAAAAGATGAGGTCTGCATGGCTGAAATGTGCCATTAATCCCTTCTCAGCAGAAGGCAGGGTTGTCTGCAGGGCTTTGATCATGTAGTTTTAAAACAGATAAGGCCCCTTTTTCTTGTCCATGGGAACCATCCCAGGTGCACCTTTTGATCACTTGCAATGTTAAATTCAGACCAGACCGTGGAGTACCCGCTGATCAAAAGCAGCACTGAAGCAAACGTATGGGCAGCCTCAAAAGCATTTACAAAGTATGAATAATAAACCGAGCAATAACTGCTCCTTTCAGTCTGCCTAAGTGCTGCATGGGATCAAAGGCTCCCGGGACGTGCAGCCTTCTTCACAATTATCAGCAGCAGTGGGATAAATTAAGAGCCGTGCAGTGACACAATACCCTAAAAGCTAAAAGGTAAATAATAATCAGGCCTTCACCTAATTCCATTTTTATATGGCTTTTAGTCTGCTCAGTAAAACACAGTAAATAAAAGAAATTGATGAGCTGCTAATGTTATCAATTTTTTAAAATGACACTAAATGATATCCCTATTCTCCAAAAATAATCCATACAATTAATTAATGGTCCTGTAATCTATGTTCCATCAAATTGTTTCTTACTGTGTTTTTCTGCCTTTGTAATGGCCTCTGTGAGTTCCCGAATCTCTCCTTTTGCAATGCACTTCCATTAATTTGGAACAAACAGAGCATGTTAGTTGGGGTCATGTGCACTGCACTATGCGCATTATAAGTCCCAAAGTCCCTAATCCATCTCGGGGGCAAGCAAGAGAGGGTGGCTATGTTCCTACATACAGCGAGTCCATGGAGAACAAACATAGCCACCAGTGGCGGCTGGTGAAGTTTTTGGATGGGGGGGCGCCAGGCCCCGCCCTTCCCTTTGACCCCTCCTACTTTTAATAAGCCCCGCCCCTTATAGAATCCACCCACTGACAAACAAGGTTTAATTACCTTCACGTAACGTTTTCCTCTCTAAGCCCTTGAGTGTCTCCGGTAATGTTTCCGTCTTTTTGTGTCATTCTTTGTTAAACTACCTTGTATCTAATGTCCTGGTAATTAA
>BLSH010362662.1:322567-337424 GCA_018402905.1 Glandirana rugosa
CGCGCACGCACAGCCACCGCCGCACAAGGACCCCTTGTGACGGACAGTGGCTGTGATCATAGTCGGCGGCCGGACGCCGACTTTATGATGGCAGTCTGAGGACAGGTACACTTTATGATGACAGGTACCCTTTATGGGGGCATATGTGCTGACTGTTAGGGTGACAGGTGCATTGGGGGGGCAGGGGGGGTCAGTGTCAGTGTGATTGTACTATACAGATCAGTAACTCACTGATCCCAGCTCTTCTCTCCTCACACTGGACACTGTGTGAGGAGAGAAGAGCTGGTAACAGTGAGTTACCCTCTGTTTACACTGTATGTGATCGGCTGTGAAGTAGATCACAGCCGATCACAAGGTATCAGCCGCAGGCCGGCGGCTGATACTAGTGTCGGTGACAGGCAGTGTTCCCCAGGAACACGCCGCCACCGACACGCACGCGCAGCTGTTCCAATGGCTGTTCACACCTGTCGGTGAAGCGGCGTGTCCTGGGGACACGCCGACACCGACAGAGCCGGGATGCGCGCGCCCGATCGCGCGCAATCCCGGCATAAAGGGAGGACGTCATATGACGTCCACCCGCTGTGAGAGCAGGACCGCTCCGCCGTCATTTGATGGTGAGCGGTCCTGAGGCGGTTAAATAACTTTCCGGCCTCAGGGAACCCCTGCTAAAAATGACAATATCTACAACTCATGATACAAATTAGTGTGATGGTCAATGGAAAAATGTTCCCTACACTTGTGGATATAGAATACCCCCCTTACAAATAGCTTAAAAGATCATTGGTGTCAGTGCACACTTATCAGAGAGGAACCCCTAGCAACTTCTGCAGGATCCCTAGGGTCCCATGGAACCCTGGTTGAGAAATCCTGATTTAGAGGCTAAGGCCATTATTACATAAAAAAATCATTATTATTTTTTGCAAAGCAGCCTGCAAAGCGTTGCAACCATAATCAGGGGATCACAGTGCAATGCCAGTCTAATGCAGACTCTTCCTCAAGCTATCTGCAGTGGAACATGGGACTTGTAGTCCATACATTCAGATACATGGTGTGATTTGCACCAAGTTACTCCCTAAATACAGATGCAACGTGTAACATGATGCAAAAGATGGAGTTAGGGTTATCACTGGGTCCAGGCACTGCAAGTATTGTTATTGTTATAAGAAGAGCAGATTTTTATGAGGAGTGTGTGCCCTGGAGCCCAAAGGCCTGCCCTAACCACTTCACTACTGCTGCATGTCTTTTAATAGCAGTGTCATGGACCTGTACTTTTGGAGTGCTGTTTATAAACATTACTTCAGAAAATACACACGGGCAGCCAGTGTATCCTTGAATGGCCGTGATCATAACCACGATCGGATGGCTCAGATTACAGACACAATGTACAGAACCGATTGAAGTGGCTCTATACCTTGTGATGACCAATCAAAGCGCAGATAAATGTAAACATTCCAGTGTTTAGGAGCCCGAGCCTTCTTCTCACAAGGAAGGATTGATATGGAGTAGTATTATTTGAATGTAAGGAATTATTGAATAAAGGCAGTGGTTCTCAGCTCCTGTCCTCGGGATCCACTAACAGGCCAGGTTTGCAGGATAACTGAAATACATCACAGGTGATATCATTTGCTGCTCAGTGATTGCACTATTTTAGTCTGCATCTCCCCAAGGTAATACTTAAAATCTGGCCTGTTGGTGGGTCCTGATGACTGGAGTTGAGAACCACTGGAATAAAGGGATCACAGTCAGCAGCAGATTCATGTTGAGTTTTAACTGATTGTGGGATCATTTTTTAAACCCTTACATCCCCACCCCCTCCTGTACATCTCATTTCTATTCTTCCTCTCTATGTAACTTGCATATGAACCTTTAACCTTCCTTATCCTACATAATCCCCCTCATCTCCTCCTCCCCCTAGTGCACCATTACCAAGCTCCATGCTTTAACCAACTCAATACTAACACGTTTCTCATTTCCAAAAAATTGTGACAAAAAATAAGATTACCTTGGGGTGTCTACTTTCCAACATGGGGTAATTTAGCAGGTTTTTGTACTGTCCTGGTATTTTTATTTGATATGATTTATACCATAAAATAAGGGAAACAGTTCATTTTTCAAAATTAAAAACCCAGTGGTTATTAAATACCATCAAAATAAATCTCTAGCTGTCTCAAAAAATAATATAAAATTCGCTAGGGTACAATGTTGCATGACTGAGTAATTGTCAGTCAATCTATCACAGCATTGAAAACTGAAAAACAGCCAGATAATGAAGGGGTGTTACAGGCTGGTACTCAAGTGGTTAATATGACATAGGTCTAGTACACAAAGTATATCTTAAGCCAAACTTTTTTTCATTATTCTAATAGAATAGGGGAGGTGTAGACTATCAGTATTTGCAATTTGTGTGTTTTTAGGGAGATTTCCCTTCACTTGTCCTGTAAACTTACCAGAGAGTGAGAGGATATATTTCCAATGTGAAGGAAATCCCTTAGGCAGTTGTCAGGGAAACACATGTCCCCATGAGATCATTTGCCATCTATTGTTCTGGTGGCAACTCAAAATGTTGAATTTCGTTTACTTTCATTCCCAGTGTGACCAAGGCAATTAAAGAGAGTGAATCTTGGTAACGGGGACACAGACATCAGCAAATACCAAAGAGTGATTCAATCCCCTTACTACTCTATCCATATCTAAAAATAAAGTTTTGCCTTTAGTTATAATACATATGATGTATCCATACCTCCCAACCATCCCAGATTCACCAGGACAGTCCCAAGATTTGATTTAAATCCCGGTGTCCTGCGAGTCCCAGCTAAATCCCAGTCCTTTTCTGGTACTTGGCACCACTAACTCGTTGTCTCACACACCATTATCGCAAGTGCCCCAGGTGCCCTTTGTCAGAATTTGTTCGGCATTGGACTTTGGATTAAGTATCCCTTATTCTCAAGTTTCAAAATTGGAAGGTATGTGTACCATTAGGAATACTAAACATATAAAAGTGCAACTTATTTTGGATAGCAGGCATCTCAAGATAACCGAATTGCGGCTGCTTGATCTAGGCCACCTCTTTTACCTGCATCTCAGTATTGGTGAGGGATCTTATCTGTGACAATGATGAGTCAACAATGAGAAGCAGAAGGCAGGTATGGATGTGGGCCAAGCTGTCAACCATAGTAGCTAGTCCTCATTGGCATAACAAAGTACCCATGTGTTTATAACTCCACTCTTCAGGGTATGCATGCAAAATGGCATACAATTTATATTTGGTGTGCGTACAGGGTTTCCTTTTTCATGTAGCACCCTCCTAGCCCAAGATGCTAGGTAAATTTAGTTTTTTGAAAACAATATTAAAATATAAATGACACCACCCTTAAACCTTTTGCTAAGTATATAGCAGCCACCCCTTTAAGTAAATAACCCACTCAAAAAAGTTTAGATATGTGAAGTTAGGTGCTACTATGGCTTATGTAAAGCAAAATACATTATTGTGCAAATTTCATTAAATATGCTATAAAACTATGCACAAAATATTGACCTTAGCGTGTGATATCAAACCAACTACAAATAGTGCATACGAAAAAAAAAATTGGCATATGAAATCAATATGTGTTCTCAGTAAAAAATATAAAAACTGTATACTATATAATATCAAAAAATGTATAAAAGTGTCCACACAAAGTGTCAGTAAAAAATATAAAAACTATACACTGTATAATATCAAAAAATGTACAAAAGTGTCCACACCATTAACTAAAACAAAACAAAAAATGTTTTTTGCAAGGCTAGTAAAAAAAATATGCATATTAGTCCCACCCACTGTGCCTTGTGTTTACCAGTGACAACTTCTCCACTCTCAAAACAAGGTGCTCCACCATGCGAGGTTCAGGGAACCACTCACCAGATTCGCATGCCCATAAAGACCTATTCAACCTTTGAACTTAAACTGGCAGGGAAAGTGAGGTAAATTCAGCATCCAGTATGTCCTCCTCTCTCACCTACAATTTGGAATCACAAATCCCCCAGATAGACAATTATCAATTGATAATGCAGCATGTTTATTAAAATCAAGCCAGTCTAATGCACTTACATTGTCTGTGCCCAGATTGGCACCAGCTAAATCAGCCTGTGTTTGCAGTGTTCTGCCCTGCTGTTCTCCCAGGGGAGTCGGCGTGTGTTCCACATAAACCAGAAGTGACTTCACCGACAACCCGCAGCAGCTATCCTACTGCAATGCATGTTACCAATATGGCATCATCAGGAAGTCCAACATTTGGTTTTTGCCTCCTTCTGCAATCAAGGGAGCAGTGATTGTTTGGTCTGGTCTGTTCATGGTTTCACAGGCTGGGAGTTCAATTTCTTCCCCCTACCTTTAGAAGATGTTTCTGGATCTTAGGGGGGGAGAATTCAAATAACCAGCCTGAATATTGATCAATGCCTAGCCAATCCCTGGGGAGGTGTGCCTTGATGATGGCTGGGAAGCTGATAATTAATCTGAAGCCCTGGAGTGGGGATCTTTAACCCAGCAAGGAGAGTTCCAAGACTCAGGGGTCTATTGCCCCTGAGGCAGCCTGTGGATTGTGTTGCTGTTCTATGAGGTCTCATTGCTGGCAGAGCTGGGACCTGGAAGTGATCTGGAACTGACTGTAGGACTTTACCAAAGATATTTGGTCTAGAAAAGGGCTGTCTCACTCACTAGGTTTTGTCCAGTGGAGGCTGGAAGGTGGCAGCTGTCCTGGGGACTTGTGAGTAATGGTCCTGAATTGAATCCTGGTGACTATGTGCTTTTGGGCTATAAGTGCCAAAGGTTGTTTGGAATGGGACTGCTCTCATAGTGTCTCATATAATGGCCATTCTTCTGTCTTCCACAGTGCCCTGAGGTTAGAGAAGAGTGCTCTCCTGTACTGTGCAGTTTTCCTGAGATCACATTGGGTACCAATAGTTGTACAGTGGTGCAGGGTAACCAGATGCCAAAGAGACTTGCCTCATTGTCCCCAGCTCTGAGGCCTTAGACTTTAATATTCACCATTGCTTAAGGAGAAGATTGTCCTCTCACAGCCAATTGCTGACCCTTTTTGGATCCCATATCCCTAACCCCTCTCCTGCTATGAGATTTACCAACAATATATCACAAAAAGACAATCCCTAGACTTTATGGAGGTGAATGGACTGTTGCTTGGGTGGATGGTGGCCTCTGCACTGTTTGGGGTAGAACCAGTCACAATCAGTAGCCTCCGTGGGAGTAGCACTACATTTAAAATTGATTTATTCAGCCCAAAAGACAAGGACAGTAGAACACAGAGGACTTTGTTGGAGGGAAGTTGGGGTGAGTAGTACTTTGGCACCTATTTTTAATGGGGGCAGAGGAAGGTATTAAAAAAAAAAAAAATAGAATTATATAGTATTAAACCTTCAGTGTTTTTAGTTTAGCACATTGAGCACAATAAAATAAAATTTCCCAGCAAACTATTTGGTAAAATTCTTAACCCATCACTTGCAGTTACGTTCAGTGTTAGTGGCTCCTGCTCTCTCTGTTTCCATGAACTTCCAGTCTTCATGGGAAAGAGGTAAATGTGGACAGTGCAGTCTCCAGTCCATCTGTTAGCTTGGAAAAGGAAGAGAGAGGAGGAGGGAGGAGCAGGGAAGTGCCTGGCTATAGGGCTGTGTATTTCTATTGATGCACACAGTGAAGGGAGACACAACTCTAGTCCTTGCATTCAAGGGTAACTCCATAGGATGCTGCGAGAGAAAGAAGAGACAGGAAGCCTAGGGAAGCATTCATGGTACCACCTTAAACTCAAACATAGTAAGGATTAAAAGATAGAGAAGCTGAATGCATAGTAAGTGATTAATTTAGCTGCTTAAAGTACATACAAACTAAGGATTTAATATGGCTGGAATGTAAACACTGCAAAGATAACCCAAAATGTGGACTGTCTTAAAATACACTATACTTCCCCTTTAATCCATACAGATATGTTAACATGTCTCTGTATTAAATGAGCTAAAACTGAGATATAATACATCCATTTGCTTTGTGTCGCTTGACTTTAAATAGTTTCTGAAAACGGCAGGTATTCCTTTCAAGTATAAGTACTTATAAACACACGTGTGAATGGTTTATTATTTCTACTTGTAAGAATTTATATGTGTTTTTTCAATGGCAATGCAGCAAATTCACCATATAATGTTATTTTTCCAGGATGTCCTCATGCTGTGCCAGACTAGTCTTTAGTGTATCTATGAGGCTGATGTACAGAAGGAGAAGCACGACCTATGTACCCCTTAGTATAAGTTATGTAAAAGCAT
Organism: Glandirana rugosa; assembly: GCA_018402905.1. Classification (NCBI taxonomy): domain Eukaryota; kingdom Metazoa; phylum Chordata; class Amphibia; order Anura; family Ranidae; genus Glandirana; species Glandirana rugosa. The sequence goes on from BLSH010362662.1 coordinate 328,874, forward strand.
AATAGAATTTACAGAGGAGCCCACTGACTATATAAGTGTGTGCAGAGTGTACATCTCCTGTAGGTTACAACTAAAGTTATACTAAAGTTTTTTTTTTTAATGTGTTATACTTAGCAGTTCTGTGCACCCATGCATGCACACTCCTGAGTCAGGCTGTGTGCATTCATAGACAGACACAGTGCGGGTAAGCCACGTCCCTCCCCTTCTCACAGGAGCTTAACTAACAGCAGCAGGAGCTTAAAGCTCCTGCTCCTCTCAGTGCCTCCTGTGAGATCAGGAAGCGAGAGAAGCAGTGCTGCAGCCGGGACAGCACTGGAGCAGTGAGAGGAATCAAGTAAGTGTTTAGGGACGGAAGTGGGTAGAACAGTAAGTGGGTTTTTTTTTTACCTTGATGCAGGGAATTTATTAAGGTAAACATACATTTTGACTTTGGAACCACTTTCAATTAACAGAACCATTTTTTCTGCACTAAACAGAGCCATGAGATGTCATGGATACATAGAGCAGTACCAGTGTAGTCAGCGGCGGCCCATTCATAAGGTGCGCAGGGGTTTATCCCTATGTGCCTGGTCCCTAATCTCCATGTGGGGTGCATAGAGTTCTACGAGGTTGTTGTATTTTTTTTGCAAAGCACACGTTTAGAGCTTGAGGCTCTGGCTTCATAAAGAGTGGGCTCAGGGCGCAGAGCACTGTGCCCCGAGCCCACCCACTTGTGACAATAGCGAATCAACATTCGCTATTGTCTTCCTGCTTCTCCTCCTGGCTAATAAGGACAGGAAGTGGCTCCTGAGAACGGATTGGCCGAGAGGAGAAGCGACCGAATTGGCCGGGAGAAGTCGAGGAATTCGGGGAAGCCACCCATGACCTGGAAGGGGGAAGTGTGGGGGCTGGAGGGCTTGCGAGCAGGGCTATGCATGCATAGGACGCATAAGAAAAAAAGCATTTTTGGAGCTGCACTTAGCTGCCAGGATAGCCCCTTGTCCCCTGCCAGGATAGCCCCTGGTGTGAATGAACTTTAAAATAAGCCTTCATTTGCCTATGTAGCTATAGGTAATGTGGAGAAATTAATCTTCAGAATTGACAACAAAGGCGTAGAAATCTCAGCTCTTTTCCTATCACTTTCTACAAAGCTCCCAACTATCCCTGATTCAGAGGGACTGTTCCCGATTTGGAATAAAGTCCCTCTGTCCCTCCTTCCTTCGCATTTGTCCCTCGTTTTGGTCTGATCTCTATAGCTCTATATAAAATTCACTATTTATCTTTCAAAAAGTTTCACAGTGCTAAACCTTTCATCTAAATTCTACATTGCTGCAATTGTAAATGGCCAAAGCCAGTATAAAGGAATAGTAGTGGTAAAGAAAGGAACTTGTGGGTGTGGCAGGGTATGTACTATGCTACATACTTTTGCTAATAGGTGTTCCTCGTTCCCATCTCAAAAAGTTGGGGGTATGCTTTTTTGGCTGCCAAGAATCTTGGCAACCTTCTAGCCCTCAAATGTGAACACAAAGCAAGTGTTTCTAAGTCAGAAACTGACTGAAACCCAAATTTATAGTCTTTATTTGAGAACAAGCAGCTAGAGTGATCAGTGGGGTTTTTTTTTAAAAGATCTTTTACTGCTTGATAAGAATGCGTAAATACTTTAATGCCCACAGTCTAGGCACAGGTGCTCTTTAGAGCAACTCTGTTACTTTCTGCAAAGAAAAGAATAAATACTTTCCTATCTCACTGCCTGTGCTGCTGTTCTTCAGGCTATACCTGTTGAAGAATATTCTGCACTTGACTTCCTAAGGTGTGTTGGGTACCTGCTCCACCACTGGGTGCTATGGTTCCTTCTGCTGGCCCTATGTCAGTACTGTGCTCGGAAGTGACATAGGATCAGCTTAATTTAGATATGAACAGCTGAGGTCATATGTAAATTATGTCTTTTGAGTCCTTTCATTAGTTCTTTTATTTGAAAAGCAACTATATTGACCAGTTGGTGGAGCTCAACTTGAATTTTTCAGGATATTTAGAAAAAGGGTAAAGCTTCATTCTCCATCTATGGATTTAGAATGTAATAAAATATAGTTTTTACATCTTACTAACCTCATGACCAAATGGTTTATTCTATCGCTAGCCAGGGTGGGCAGGATCAAAGTGGTCAAAATGGCCATCCTTCCTAAGATACTGTATCTATTTCAGGTGCTTCCCATCCTGGTTCCGGCTTATTTTTTTTGTTTGTTACAACAGTGTACATCCTCTTACATTTGGAGCTCTATCAGGCCCTGCATTTCCCGTTCTACCCTGTATACACCTAAGCTAGGAGGTGACCTTAAATCCTTGAGCGCTAAAACTGTGGGTCATACCATAAAAGCATGATGTGTTATAATATGACCAGACCCAGTACATCTGACCAAAAACATATGGAGATGTGGTATAGAAAAGAGATATTGGTGGACAGTGCTCCATGGGTTGGATATCAATGAGAAAGTCAATATAGCCATAAATAAAGGCAATGTTTTTATTTCTTCAATAATCAAAATGTTGACTAAAAAGAAAAAATAATGACATAATAAGTACAGCCTACGATACCACTAAAGGTCCCAAGGGTGTTGAGGAGTTAACATGATCTAGAAAGCCAGACTGTGGAGCACCTGGGGGGCGCCAATATTAATGTTGTCTAGAATGGAGACCTAGCCCGGGGACCATTGGCTGGAGGCAGAGGGAGGTACGGGCTGGTGTGGAGGGTAACAATGCCGTGGACCGCAGGATGGGTTGTCACCAGGAGCCCTGCAGGAGGCCGGAGATGCTGCCTTGTACATGGTGATCATGATGGGAAAGATCAGACAGCCAAACAACCAGGGCCTGGAGCCAGAAACAAGGAAAACCAAGCCGTGAGAGGGGTGGGCATGTCTGGATGACGGGCGGTGTGAACCGGAAGTGCAGAGAAGGTGAAGACCCAGGAGCCAGCATAAAACGCGGGCTCGTCTGTTGCTGTGATTACGCGTTTCACGCACATGCGCTTTGTCGCCCCACACCCCGTGCTCCATATTCTGGCTTTCTGGATGATGTTAACTCCTCAACGCCCTTGGGACCTTTAGTGGTATCGTAGGCTCTACTTATTATCTCATTATTTTATCTTTTTAGTCAACATTTTGTTTATTGAAGAAATAAAAACATTGTCTTTATTTATTTATGGCTATATTGACTTTCTCATTATCCTGATATCCAACCCATTGAGCACTGTCCACTAATATCTCTAAGCTAGGAGGTGGCCTAGGACTTTCTAACTTTACAAAATGTTTCTATGTTGCCCAATTGGCCCAATTACCTAAGTATCATCCTACCTCTGAAATACTCTTATGGGTAGCTTTAGAGTCAGTTGAGTGTGAACCCCTATCCATTGCTAACCTTCTTTGGCTTCAGGCCTCTGACCACCACACAGTACGTAACCCTGTCACACGTCACTCCCTTACCCTCTGGCATCGTCTTAAGTCAAGTCACACCCTCCAATCACCCCATAACTCACTGTCATCCTTTCTCTGCAGCCCTGCTTCCTACCCAGCCTGGACCTTTCCATCTTCCTGTTCAGCCTGGTCATCAGTAAAATGTAGTTTTTACTATGGTCAGTTCAGTTGCAGAAAAGCAAATCGCTCGATTCCCCCATCAGCACAGTCAGTGTTGATGGGAGAATCCCTCCCGCAGCCCTATTGTGGTCTGCCAGCAGGGAGCCTTCCTTGCCAGTAGAACACATTGATCACTGCTGGCGACCATAAGTGTGCACAGCCAGTTGCATTAGGGTGTGCACCCCAAAGCTCAAACATGCAGCTGTGTGTCTATGTCAGTGGAGGTTGGTCATCAAAATTTTTTTATGGGGGGGCGGCAAGCATACCTGGCCCTCTCACTCGCACCACACCCCACGTGTGGCTCTCGATAGATCAGTAGATCAAAGCGGTGATCCATTACACAAACCCCCCCTCCCCCCGGTGATCGATAGGCTGCGATCCTGACGGTGTCAGTAGAGCAGTGGATGTATCGGTCAGTATAGCAGTGGATGTGTCGGTCAGTATAGCAGTGGATGTGTCGGTCAGTAGAGCAGTGGACGTGTCGGTCAGTAGAGCAGTGGACGTGTCGGTCAGTAGAGCAGTGGACGTGTCGGTCAGCAGAGCAGTGGACGTGTCGGTCAGTAGAGCAGTGAACGTGTCAGTCAGCTGAGCAGTGGATGTGTCGGTCAGCTGAGCAGTGGACGTGTCGGTCAGCAGAGCAGTGGATGTGTCGGTCTGCAGAGCAGTGTACGTGTCAGTCTGCAGAGCAGTGGACATGTCGGTGAGCAGACCAGTGGACGTGTCGGTCAGCAGAGCAGTGGGTGGTGTCAGTAGGGCAGAGGGCGGTATCAGAATTTTTTATTTATATTATTTTATTTTTAATGATTTTTTACATATAACTTTTTATTAATTGTTTAGAAGCGGGGCGTGGTTTTGATGGCGACCTGAGCGGTGCTCCGAGCCTGAAGGCACTTACCAGGGGAGGGCTGGGCCGGGGGGCAGGGTGGCAATTGCCCCCCAGGCCACCCTAACTTACATTCAAAATGGCTGACGGCCGCTGACGCTCACACTTTTTTCTTCTTGCGGAGGAAGGAAGTAGGGGCCAGGCAAAGGGGGGGCACTGGTGAGGCTGCATTGGTGGACACAGGGGAGGCTGCATTGGTGGGTGGTGAGCCTGCATTGATGGGCACTGGTGAGGCTGCATTGGTGGGTGGTGAGTCTGCATTGATGCATTATTTTTGTTAAAGCTCCTTTGTTGCTATTAACATTAAATTATGTTACCACATTGTATCATATTTGTCTTTCTTCATAACCTCAATATCTGTTATAAAACCAGGTGGGCATGGATGGTGAGCTGATTCGGTGGTTCAATGGGCCACTTGACTGGACTTCCCCCCAGGCCTAAGGCTGCCAGCCCTCCCCTGGCACTTACTATCCGTTATTTATGGTTATCCTGCTCTATTTACTCTCACATAATCACCAGAGGGCACTGGTATGAGAAGGGGCACGTCGGGGAAGTACCGCAAACGGAACTCTGCCCCCAAATCCCCTCTGCAGCCGAAGGGACATCACGAGGTGCCCCGCTCCAACATGGCGTCCCAGACTGACCAGGCTGAGCCTCCTGCGCTGGGCACGGAGCAGTTCCAGGCACTGATGCAGGCTATTACCCACTGCCAGACCTCGCTCACGGCCGAGATTGACAACATGCAGGCAGAGATTGGCCTGGTGAGACGAGACATGGATGGTTTCAGAGGACGGCTGGCGGAGGCGGAGCGCAGAATCAGAGACACTGAGGACTCCGTCCGTGAACACCAAGACTCTCTCCACATGCTCCAAGTCAAGGTGAAGGCCCTGGAAGCGTGAGGGGAGGACCGTGAGAACCGGAACCGCAGGACTAACCTGCAGCTTGTGGGTCTTCCAGAGGGGGCGAAGGGCCGAGACCCCCAGCCGAGACCCCCCAGCATCTCCTGCATACGCTGTTCCCGCAGGTGCCATTTTCATCCCAATTCGTGGTGGAGAGGGCTCACAGTTCGAGTCAGTCCCTGACCCGGTGGTGTGGGCTAGGTGTGGGATTAAGACACTCCGGGACATAGTTGACGAGATCACTATATTCACTTTTGACGCTCTTAAACAAAAATGGAACCTCCCAAATCACATGTTTTTCAGGTATTTACAGCTAAGACATGCCTTTAGACACCAAATCGTGCTAGAAATGATGGAGGTTGAGGCGATGCTCAGCTCCCCAGATGGCGACAAGACCCTTTCAACCTTATATAATATCCTTATCACTCTCGACACTACCAGGGTCTCCCAATTGTTCTCTAAGTGGCAGACTGATATTCTCATTTTGACTGAAGATGATTAGGAGGAGGGGGTACAGCAATATTTACCCTTAATGATCTCTGCATGGGACGGGTTCACACAGCTTAGATTCCTTCACAGGGTGTATTATTCTCCAACCCGATTGGCCCAAATTTACCCGACCAGAGATGCATCGCGCCTAAGATGCGGAGCGGACAATGCAGAAGTTTTCCACGTGGAAACATCCACATGTCCACGTCCACATGCCCCTCCTTGCAAAGTTTTTGGTAGGAAGTGGTAGATGATATAAACCAGATTGGGCATCTCAGAGTCCCGTGCAGTCCGATACCTCTGCTGCTGGGGATATGTGACATGTTAGAGGCCCCTAGAGCTAAGAAGCTGTTTGCCTTTTACGCGGCGTTCTATGCCAGAAAGGCGATACTATGTCAGTGGAGCAAGTCGCTCCCACCCGCCTTACAGCTGTGGAAATCCCTGGTGAACGCGGCGCTGCCATTGTATAAACTGACCTATGGGGCGTAATAGCCCGAAAAAGTTTGACAAGATCTGGGCGGCATGGGTGGAGGCTAGGCAGCTAACTATTGATTGAGTTAGTGGTGTGGTTCCCGCCCCCAGCTCCGGACTGTGAGAGGCCATGGAGGCAGGTCTGGTTGCAATGTAGGGCACTGCCCCATTTGACTTGATTCTCCCTCTTTCTCCTTGACCCCATTATTTCTCCTGATACCCCACTGGGTTCTCCCCACTCATCTCCTTTATCTAACTGTGGTTATGACTGCATTATGTATATGTTTCGATGACTTGCCTGATATGACGCCCATGTTTAATCTTGATGTTGTGATCTGCTATATTTACTCTTACCCCATGTACATGTAACACTGCTGTCTGTCTAGATATATGCTATTTCTCTTTACTTTGAAAACTGAATAAAACTTTATGTTAAAAAAACTTTTTTTAGAAGCTCCATTGGGGGCTTTGGTGAAAAATCAGGGGTCTAAACAGACCCCTGATGTCTCACTTTTGAGACAGAGAAAGGGACTGAGGACAGAGATTCCCCAATCCCTTTCTCTGCAACCTCAGCTGCACTGGAAAGTGAATGAATGGGAAGTTCTCTGTGCTGAGCAGCTTCCTTTTCATTCACAAACTGAAGCATAGTAAACTATATGTACTATGCTTCAGTTACGAATGAACACAGAAGGGATTAGTACCGATCACTCTCTGTGTTCATTCAGAAAAGGGTGATTAGGGTGTCACACTCTGTGCGCATGCCTATGTTGGTGGCTATTGCATAATCGCAAGCAAAAAATCCAACCACCCTGCTCATAGATGGATCAAATCTCGGCCGATCCCTACTGAACCGGCTCAGAGTCGATCCATCTATAGCTGGCTTTAGTTCCTTTTTTTCACCCCAAACCTTTGCCTTTGAATGCCTTTGGGTAAGCAAGCCGTATTAAGGCCATACATGGTACAATACTGTCGTTTGATGTATTGTTTGTTTCAAGATTGCATCCTTCAGAAGCTGAATGTTCTTATTAGGCAATTTCATCTAAAAACCATACTTTTCATCTAAAAGGGACTATTAGTTTGTTTTTTTTTCATTGTTGCCTTGAACAAATGTTTTTCATTGTTGACTGTTTTGCCAGAATATGCCAGAAAATTTAAAAAACCTTAGGTATTGTAATATAATAGGTGTTCCTCCATTACTTTCTATAGCAGATGAAGTGGGCATAGATACCTGTCTTATTAAATAAACAGCAAGCCATTCTACTGAAAAAAGATGAGTGGAGTTATTCTGGAAAAACTCGATTTCACTCATCGAACTGATTAAGCCCCGTACACATGATCAGAAAATCACACGGAAAATACTGCTTTCGATGTGATCATACAATAATCAGATCGTTAGTACAGAGCTTTCGAGAGCCGATCATGACCGTTCATCCAATGTTTTCTTTCCGAACAAGAAAAATTTTCTTGCACGATGCCGGATCGTATGATTTTCGTTTAACCAGTACAGCTGTCGTTCGAAAATGCAATACAAATACGCTACAACACATCACATCACTTGTGATTTTTTTATTCTGTCGTGCGAGAATTTTTGTGACTATAGTAAACTCTTTCGATTCGATCTGAGATTAGCATGCAAAAAAAAAAACCCGATGATCATTTGCCCGATAATCTCATCGTGTGTACTGGGCATTAGGTAAGATTTGAATAAAAAACAGCAAAAATCTATTCTTTTTTTAGTTTTCTTTATGCAGTTGATATATACCGTATATACTCGAGTATAAGCCGAGTTTTTCAGCACATTTTTTGTGCTGAAAAATGCCCCTCTCGGCTTATACTCGAGTCAGCTTCTGGTCTGAAAGCTCTATACGGGTCATGTGTGCTACTCTAATAGCCCGTTTACTAGTAGCCCAAAAAAAAAAACGTACGATTAGAGTCTAGCTTAGCTTTCTCAAATGATATCAGTGTTTTTAAGAGCGTGCTGTCTTATTTTTTTAGTGTTCACTACACTACACAACATCGCATAAACATAACGTAAAAGCTTGCTGTCGACATGACCAATTTGCTTTTAGTATGCTAGGCCGTAGCACGTTCTTTTAAAAAGAACAAGCCTTTCTTTTGTAACCTACTTGCCAGTACTAGCCGAGAGCTTTCGAGACATGATTGCTAGACTAATAACATACTAGTGTAGCTTTCGTCATAAAAGG
>BLSH010362662.1:341580-351958 GCA_018402905.1 Glandirana rugosa
GGGGGTAGGCGTCGAGTGGAGATGGTGAGCTGTGAATGGAGGGGTACAGAGGTGAAGTGTGGACAGGGGGTATAGAGGTGAGCTGCGGATGGGGGGTAACGAGGTGAGCTGTGGACAAGGGGTACAGAGGTGAGCTGTGAATGGAGGGGTACAGAGGTAAAGTGTGGACAGGGGGTACAGAGGTGAGGTGTGGACAGGGGAGGGTGCAGAGGTGAGCTGTGGACAGGGGGGTACAGAGGTGAGGGGTAGACAGGGGGTGCCGAAGTGAGCTGTGGACTGGGGGGTGGAGGGGTGAGATGTGGATGGGGGAGTGCAGAGGTGAGGTGTGGATGGGGGTGCAGAGGTGAGTTGTGGATGGGGAGGGTGCAGTGATGAGGTGTATGTATCACATAGGGCACAGAAAAAATCAGCACAAGGGACAATACTTACATATCCCCTCCCAAAGTAACCATCTATCGCTCATCTTTGTACACCTCTTTGCTTGGTTCTAGGAGTTTTCTCTCTATTAGTGGGTTCCCTCACCTCCCCAGTCCATGTTGTGCAGGCAGTGAGGAGATGATGTGCTTCAACCTCTAGCAACCATTAAGTAAGTGGTAATAATGCACAACAACCTCTAGCAAACAATCAGTGAGCAGTAATAATGAGCAGTAACTTCTAGCAACCATCCAGCGAGTGGTAAGGATGTGCAGTAACCTCTATTATTATTATTATACAACCAATTGGTTAGCCTGGACCAGTTCTTTATGTTTTACATTATTTAAGGTTTTTTGATAGATCTATCTGTGTGTTTGTCTGTTAGAGTGAGATTGCATGGGGGGCCCAAGAATATGTTTGTGAGGTTAGAGGTTAGAAAGAATAAAGCCAAGTATAGGGAAAACCTGAGGGGAACCCACATGCAAACTGCAAGAAGCTTGATCCTTTTACCAAGCTTTGTCTTCCAGCAAGTCAATATTCCCATGTATAAAGACAAAACTACATAGGAATGGCTGAAGAACAACAATGTTAATGCCCTGGAATGGTCAAGTGAGATTTCAATCCAATAATTTGGGGTTTACCTTGAAAATTGCTGTTTACTTTTGATCTCTATGCAAAATGACAGAGCTAGAGCAGTTTTTAAAATAGGAATGGGGGAAATTGCATTGTACAGAAGTGCAAAGTGGACAAATGATGTATTGTGTTTTTTTATTATAATGCATTTAACTTACTTTAGACCCCTTTCAGACTGAGGCGTTTGAAAAATGCCTCAAAAACACTCAAAAGCACTAATATTAGCACACTGCACCAGGCATTTTTAAGGCATTTTTGGAGCTTTGGTGTTAGCTAATATCCCCCCCCCCCTTGTTCATTTCTTTGAATTTTGTGGAGGGAAGAGAGAGAAGATGGGATTTACTGAACTGATGTTGCTGTTTGTGCTCCTATATTGGGAAAATATCCTTAAACAGAGGCAGTGACATTGACATCGCTTTTGGGTTCATCCCATCCTACAAGCGCACTCCTCAAGAAGACAATTTGTGTTGCTCTATCAGGACTTGAGAGTGCACCCAGAAAAGTTCCGAAATTACACTCGGTTGAGCATTGCAACCTAAGTGAAATTCTTTTGTTTGGTCTGCCCTTTTCACACTTGTTCGACATGTCCTGCGACTTTGGATTGCAAAGTCGCATCACAAATTGTACTCCATGATTTCCAACGAGTACCGTTCACATCTGTGAAGCTTCAGGTCCCACCAATGTCAAAATAGTCCTGCACTCATTTGTTACAACTTTGATGCGACTTGAGGTTCATAGACCTCAATATTACACAGGCATTGCTTCAAGTAGCAAAATCATGCAACTTTTGTGTTGCACAAGTGTGAAAAGGGCCTAAAAGGATTAGCATACTCCTTGCCTATGAGTAGCATAGTTGCTAAAGAACTAGGGTTAGGGTTAGCACAGGACTAGGATTAGAGTTAGCATAAGGGTTAGGGTTAGCTTAGGGTTAGCATAGGAGTAGGGTTAGGATTAACATAGGACTAGGGTCAGCATAGGACTAGGGTTAGAGCTAGCATAGGGCTAGGATTATAGTTAGCATAAGGGTTAGGGTTATCTTAGGGTTAGGGTTAGCATAGGAGTAGGGTTAGGAGTAACATAGGACTAGGGTCAGCATAGGACTAGGGTTAGAGATAGCATAGGGCTAGGGTCGGCATAGGACTTGGGTTAGCATAGGATTAGGGTTAGGAATAGGGTTAGCATGGGACTGTGCACAGTTTCAGTGCAGAAGCAAGGCAAATTCACCCATACAAACTGTATGGCTGAATTTACATCACACAGACATTGCATGTGATGTGTGCTGCATTGTGCTGCAAGTCACATGCAATGGCTGTCAGAGCTATAGTGTGAACCTATGCTTTCTAGGGTTAGGGTTAGGGCTAGCATAGGACTAGGGTTAGAGTTAACATAAGGATTAGGGTTAGCATAGGACAAGGGTTAGGGTTAGCATAAGGGTTAGGGTTAGCATAGGACTAGGGTTAGAGGTAGCATAGGACTAGGGTTATGGTTAGTCTAAAGGTTAGCATCAGGTTAGGGTTAGCATATGACTAGGGTTAGGGATAGCATAATGGTTAGGGTTAACTTAGGGTTAGAGTTAGCATATAGGTTAGGGTTAGCATAGGACTAGGGTTAGGGTTAGCATAGGACTAGGGTTAGGTTTAGCATAAGGGTTAGGGTTAGCATAGGTCTAGGGTCAGGGTTAGCATATGTGATTGCAGTGAGGTGAGAGCATGTCACTGTACATGTGCTGTACAGGCTCTGTCCTTCTACAGCAGCCATGGCTGTGCCCTAGGTGGCAGTGCGCCCTAGGTGACTGCCTAGTTCGCCTAGGGGTAGCACCAGCCATGTATAGGCCTAGGGTTAAGGTTAGCATAGGGCTAGGGTCAGGGTTAATACATGACTAGGGTTAGGGTTAGCAAAGGACTAGGTTTAGGGTGAGCATAAGGGTTAGGGTAGGCATAAAACTAGGGTTAGAGTCAGCATAGGGTTAGGGTTAATACTGGACTAGGATTAGGGTTAGCATGGGGCTAGGGTTAGGGATAGCATAAAGGTTAGGGTTAGCATAGGACTAGGGTTAGGGGTAATATAGGGTTAGGGTTAAGGTTAGCATAGGTCTAGGGTTAGAGGTAGTATAGGACTGGAGTTATGGTTAGCCTAGAGGTTAGCATCGGGTTAGGATTAGCACAGGACAAGGGTTAGGGATAGCATAATGGTTAGGGATAGCTTAGGGTTAGGGTCAGCAAAAAGGTTAGGGTTGGCATAGGACTAGGGCTAGGGTTAGCATAGGACTAGGGTTAGGGTTACCATAAGGGTAAGGGTTAGCCTAGGATTAGGATTAGGGTTAGCATAGGACTAGGGTTAGGGTTAACATAGGACTAGGGTTAAGGTTAGCATAGGAGTTAGGGTTAGGGTTAGCATAAGGATTAGGGTTAGCATAGGACAAGGGTTAAGGTTAGCATAAGACAAGAGTTAGGTTTAGCATAAGGGTTAGGGTTAGCATAGGACAAGAGTTAGGTTTAGCATAAGGGTTAGGGTTAGCATAGGACTAGGGTTAGAGGTAGCATAGGACTAGGGTTATGGTTAGTCTAAGGGTTAGCATAGGGTTAGCATATGACTAGGGTTAGGGATAGCATAATGGTTAGGGTTAGCTTAGGGTTAGCATAAAGATTAGGGTTAGCATAGAACTAGGGTTAGGGTTAGCATAGGACTAGGGTTAGGGTTTAGCATAAGGGTTAGGCTTAACATAGGACTAGGGTTAGGATTAGCATAGGGGTTAGGGTTAACATAGGGTTAGCATAAGGGTTAGGATTAGCATATGTGACTGCAGGTGTGAGGTGAGAGTCACTGTACATGGCTGTGCCATGGCTGCACTCTAGGCGGCAGTGCGCCCTAGGCGACTGCCTAGTTCGCCTAGGGGTAGCACCAGCCCTGCATAGGACTAGGGTTAAGGTTAGCATAGGGCTAGGGCCAGGGTTAACACATGACTAGGGTTAGGGTTGGCAAAGGACTAGGTTTAGGGTGAGCATAAGGGTTAGGGTAGGCACAAGACTAGGGTTAGAGTTAGCATAGGGTTAGGGTTAATATTGGACTAGGGTTAGGGTTAGCATGGGGCTAGGGTTAGGAATAGCATAAGGGTTAGGGTTAGCATAGGACTAGGGTTAGGGTTAGTGACTTCCATTCGCATTTCACATACCAATGATGGATCAACGCAATCTATTTGTGGAATCAAACTTTTTCGCAAATGACCAATTTTCCCCAAGGTCCCTTTGCTGGGTATCTAATTTTTTTAACCACATCCACAAATTCCTGAGACTGCTCTCGTACGTTTTTCTTTTTGGATTGTAGTAGTAGTTGGGACTCTTCCACATGTTGTGATTCCTCCGGAATCTGTCTCATTAAGGCCATCGTCCATGTTGATTTGAGTCCTAAAAAAATATTAAAAATGAATTATAAAATTCATAAATATTACTCCTTGAGATCTATACAAGTTGTTATACTTACTCTCTCAGCTCCATGACGGGCAAAAACATCAGTTCTGTATAAGGGCAATACATTTGAGATGCTTTCCCAGTTGAACCATTGTTGCTGGTCTTCTGCTTTATAAAATTCTCCCCAAAGTTGTCACACATTGTTTTCCATTGTGTTTTCATTGCTTAAACTGTAAAGATAAAATTAATTTTGATTAGTTTTTTTTACCGTTATCTTGCCACAGGAAATAGCTACACATCTTTATCCACTTCCACACTGCGCACAGTATATTTACTGTGGCAATGTGGACGTGTAACGCGAATCGCCGTAAATAAACGGCGATTTGCAGAGTGGCTGCTAGGGGGTGCGAGCGCACCGGAGGCGGCGCACGCTTGTGCCCGCCGCACTCCGGAGGAGTGTGCCCATGGCTCGGGCGGACCCAATGTTCGCTGGCGAGCCGCGATGAGCTGCCAGAGCCAAAGAACGGGGAACCGCCGATGTAAACACGGCGGTTCCCCATTCTGAAAGTGGGGACATAAGAAATCAACTGATCCCTGTCACTGCCCCCATACAGTTAGAACACACCTAGGGAACATAGTTAACCCCTAGATCTCCCCCTGCAGGTTAACCCCTTTACTGCCAATGGCATTTACACAGTAATCAGTGCATTTTTATAGCACTGTTCACTGTATAAATGCCAATGGTCCCAAAAAAGTGTCAAAATGGTCCGAAATGTCCGCCCCAATATCGCAGTACTGCTAAAAATCGCAGATCGCCGCCATTACTAGTAAAAAAAATAAAATAAAATAAAAACCCCAGAAATTAATTCTCATCATCCGTAAATGTGGCAAGTTTTACGCAAACCAATCAATAAACGCTGATTGCGATTTTCTTTACCAAAAATATGAGGAAGAATATAAATCGGCCAAAGCCGAAGAAAAAACATTTTTTTTATATATTTTTTTTTTTTGGATTTGGATTTTAGCAAAAAGTAAGAAATATTGTTTTTTTTTTTTGCAAAATTGGCGCTCTTTTTTTGTTTATAGCGGTGATCAGAAATAACGCAAAGGCGATCAAATACCATCGAAAGAATGCTCTATTTATGGGAAAAAAAGGATGCAAATTTCGTTTGGGTACACCTTTGCACGACCACACAATTGTCAGTTAAAGCGACGCAGTGCCAAATCGCAAAAAGTGCTCTGGTCCTAACGTGGGAAATCCTTCCAGGGCTGAAGTGGTTAAATTATGAATTTTGCACAGGAATATCTACCAAAGACATGCTGGTAGGTTAATTGGATCCTGTCTAAATTGGCTCTAGTATGTGTATGCATGAATGTGAGTTAGGGATCTTAGATTGTAAGCTCCTTGAGGGTAGGGATTGATGTGAATGCACAATGTATATGTAAAGCGCTGCGTAAATTGACGGCGCTATATAAGTACCCCACTAGCTGTCAGAACGGGGGAGGGGGGAGCAGGGCCCAGTGAATCTGTAACATGTTACACCCTTAATATAGTGAAGGTGAACTTATCCTTTAATACAGACGAGTCACTGCTGCTTTCTTTACAAGTTTGCTGGTCCTGTATCCGCCCCCTCCTGAAGTTTTCTGCAGGCAGCCTGTAGTGGGTTGACCTTTTGGGTCCCTTCCACAGCACCTCCCTCTGCACAGGCTATGTACAGCACAGTGATGGTGTCATTGCTAATTTTACAAGGTTAAATCTGGGTTTGCAAATCCATTTGATGCACACAAAGTGGATTTATATCATTAGTGACTATTGAAGAATATATTAAAATATATATTCCGGAGTTCACCTTGAAGGGAAGTGTTGCTCGACTGATACGTGTCTTGGTGTCTGTGGATGTTTCTAATGAATGCATAAATGTACAATTAAACTTGATGTAATCAGAGAACCTTTCTACCTATTGTAGGATTATCAGAGTCTTTTCTTTTTCTCTGTAAATTAACAAAATTCCAGCAAAGTAGAGAACACCTTCATAAATACTGGCTATTTACTGACCTAACACTTCTCAAACAGCTTTTCTCTTTTCACATGGCTTGGAACCTTTTCAAGAACTGAACAATTCTGTAAAATTCCTTGGCTGGCAATTGTGAGATGGTGAGCTTCCAAGCGCTTTTACTAGCAATGCAATTCAGAGTCTTCAAAGGAAGCTATTTCTGTAGCCACTCCAAGAACGACCTACTTACATTCCATTTGTAAATTTGCTGCAGGTGATTTTGTATGGATAGGATGGATGAGATTGTCAGAGTTGTGAAACTGCTCTCGGTCTTGTGGAGAGAAAAATAGTTATACACCTAAAAATGTTATGAAGTGACTTAATGCATATGAAAGATTTCCAATTTCTTGCTATGACATATAATACTCCACAGTACCAACTCTGTACTAACAAGCAGGGAGACGCAGGCATCCAACACACTTGGATGTGCCAGACTTGAAGATTGCGGCTGTATACCTACAGGAGAGAAAAATTGGTTGCAATTCTGTCTGCACTGGCATTAACCAGGCAGTTTCAATGCATTGCAAAAGCACCCCAGGAGCTTTTGAAGGAAAAGAAGTGGGATATTCTACAATGGCCAACTCAATCACCTGACCTCAACCCAATTGAGCATGCATTTCACTTGCTGAAGGCAAAACTAAAGGCAGAAAGACCCATAAATAAAAAACAACTGAAGACAGCTGCAGTTAGAGCCTGACAAAGCATCAGAAAGGAGGAAACCCAGTCTTTGGTAATGTCCATGGGTTCCAGACTTCAGCAGTCATTGCCAGTAAAGGATTCTCAACAAAATATTAAAAATTAACATTTTATTTATGATTATATTCATTTGTTCAATTACATTTGAGCCCATGAAAATGGGGGGGGGGGGGGGGTTGTGTATAAAAATGGTTGCAGCTCTTAAAATTTGTACCTGATATTTATGTTCAACCCCTTGAGTTAAAGCCGAAAGTCTGCACTTCAAATTAATTTGGATTGTTTCATTTCAATTTTATTCTGGTGGCATACAGAGTCAAAAGTATGGAAATTGTGCCTGTGCCCAAATATATGTGGACCTAACTGTGTATATATATATATATATATATATATATACAGTGGGTACAGAAAGTATTCAGACCCCCTTAAATTTTTCACTCTGTTATATTGCCGCCATTTGCTAAAATCATTTACGTTCATTTTTTTCCCTCATTAATTTACACACAGCACCCCACATTGACTTAATTCTAAGCGGTATGTGTGGAGAAAACCAGGCACTGCTCATCACCTGTCCAATACAGTCCCAACAGTGAAGCATGGTGGTGACAGCATCATACTGTGGGGTTGTTTTTCAGCTGCAGGGACAGGACGACTGGTTGCAATCGAGGGAAAGATGAATGCGGCCAAGTACAGGGATATCCTGGACAAAAACCTTCTCCAGAGTGCTCAGGACCTCCGACTGGGCCGAAGGTTTACCTTCCAACAAGACAATGACCCTAAGCACACAGCTAAAATAACGAAGGAGTGGCTTCACAACAACTCCGTGACTGTTCTTGAATGGCCCAGCCAGAGCCCTGAATTAAACCCAATTGAGCATCTCTGGAGAGACCTAAAAATGGCTGTCCACCAATGTTTACCATCCAACCTGACAGGACTGGAGAGGATCTGCAAGGAGGAATGGCAGAGGATCCCCAAATCCAGGTGTGAAAAACTTGTTGCATCTTTCCCAAAAAGACTCATGGCTGTATTAGATCAAAAGGGTGCTTCTACTAAATACTGAGCAAAGGGTCTGAATACTTAGGACCATGTGATATTTCAGTTTTTCTTTTTTAATAAATCTGCAAAAATGTCAACAATTCTGTGTTTTTCTGTCAATATGGGGTGCTGTGTGTACATTAATGAGGAAAAAAAATGAACTTAAATGATTTTAGCAAATGGCTGCAATATAACAAAGAGTGAAAAATGTAAGGGGGTCTGAATACTTTCCATACCCACTGTATATATATTGTGACGGTGTGCAAGGCGAAGTGGTAGACGGACGCTTCCTGACGCCTTGTACCGTGTTTCCCCGAAAGTAAGCCCTACCCCGAAAATAAGCCCTATCTCGATTTTCAGGACGGGCTGTAATATAAGCCCTACCCCGAAAATAAGCCCTAGTAAATCTTAAAAAAACTTTCTAAATGTTGCCTATTGCCTCCGTTTGCTGCTACCAGTATATTTAAAAGAAATACGTTTTCGCTCACTGCTGCCCCGCCGGAGGTTCTCTTCTCTCCTCCTGGCTGCTGCTGCTTTCCTGTTTCATTGCCGCTGACGTCAGCCGTGGATCTCGGCTATTTTCTTTCCTCCCCTCCTCCCTCCAGAAGCCGTCCTCGGCGCACTGACGTCAGCGGCAATCCCGGCTCTTCGTTTTCCTCTTCTCCTCCCGCTGACGTCTGCGCCCCCCTCCCTCTTTGCACGGAGCTGGCTGACGTCACCACACCTCTCTGTACAGTACGGTACCATCATCACCTCAGAGAAGAATACGGTAAACGCTGTTAAACAGGTATTTTTACAAGTATATCATACAGTACCAGAAATACCTAATGATATAAAAAACGAACTCCTGACCTGATAAGGGGGGGGGGGGGGGCGATACCTGAGGGGAAGACAGGACACAGAATTTTTAAGAAAAATGATAAATGACACAGCACTGTGTTTAATGTACATACCGTAAATAAATAAGCCCTACCCTGAAAATAAGCCCTAGTGTGTTTTTTTGGACTAAAATTAATATAAGACCCGGTCTTATTTTCGGGGAAACACGGTATGCGTTCATTTGGAGTGGATTAAATGGTATCCGGTCCGGATTTTGCCAGCCACCATGGCAGGGCTAATTCCGGTCCGGAGTTTGGAGTCCACCAGCAGGTGGCTTAAATAATCAGGAAGAGATCTCACTTGAGCTCTGACCTGGAACTCAGAGGGGAATCTGAATGAGCTCTGTGTGCTCTTTTGGACTTTAAAACAAGGGTTGCAATTTGTGTCAATATTTTGTGTGGTCACATTATTTTCCAGCACTGCCTTAACCCTCTTGGGCATGGAGTTCACCAGAGCTTCGCAGGTTGCCACTGGAGTCCTTTTCTACTCCTCCATGACGACATCAGCTGGTGGATGTTAGAGACCTTGTGCTCCTCCACCTTCTGTTTGAGGATGCCCCACAGATGCTCAATAGGGTTTAGGTCTCGAGACATGCTTGGCCAGTCCATCACCTTTACCCTCAGCTTCTTTAGCAAGGCAGTGATCATCTTGGAGGTGTGCTTGGGGTCATTACCATGTTGGAATAATGCCCTGCGGCCCAGTCTCTGAAGGGAGGGGATCATGCTCTGCTTCAGTATGTCACAGCAGGGCCGTCTTTCTGAGCGGGCACCCCTGGGCACAGCCCAGGGGCCCCAAGTGCTCATGGGGCCCCATCAGAGTCAGCAGCTTTCCGGAGGGCAGCGGCCGTGAGATGAGAAGAGCCGCACTGTCCTGTCAATGATACTCAGAGGAGGAGGAGGAGCGGCGATGCTACAAACAGCACACAGGCTGAAGCCGCTCCTCCTCCTCTGAGTTTCATTCACAGGACAGAGCGGCTCTTCTCATCTCACAGCCGCCGCCCAGGAGGAGGAGGAGACTCATAGTAACTGTCCTGTCACGCCGAGAAGAGTAGAGTGCCGGCGACGGGAGGCCTTTCGACGACTGAGACTACCCCGGGGTACTCGTGAACCCCGGGGACCCGACACGGGTCCCCACGGGCGAGTCTTTCTGCCGGGACGACACTGTATGACTTCGTCTCGTACTAGGGGAGGGAAGTCTCTGACCCGGCGTCCCGTAATAAGGTTGTACCATTACTGGGGTTCGTGTGGAGGTTCTACTAGTGAC
>BLSH010362662.1:359002-373160 GCA_018402905.1 Glandirana rugosa
TGTCATGTTCTCTACCAGTCTCTGACGTCTATATTGTGTCCTCTACCAGTCTCTGACGTCTGTATCATGTCCTCTACCAGTCTCTGATGACCATCTCCTGTGTTATATCTGCAGTCTCTGACCATCTCTTGTACTGTGTCTGCAGTCTCTGACTATCTCCTGTACTGTGTCTGCAGTCTCTGACCATTTCCTGTACTAGGTCTGCAGTCTCTGACCATTTCCTGTACTATGTCTGCAGTCTCAGACCATCTCCTGTACAATGCCTGCAGTGCCTGACCATCTCCTCTAGAATGACCTCTACCTATTACTGACCTCTATACATTGCCCTAGCTATTACTGACCTCTATACATCGCCCTACCTATTACTGACCTCTATACACCGCCCTACCTATTACTGACCTCTATACACTACCCTACCTATTACTGACCTCTATACACCGCCCTACCTATTACTGACTGCTATACACTACCCTACCTATTACTGACCTCTATACACCGCCCTACCTATTACTGACCGCTATACACTACCCTACCTATTATTGACCTCTATACACCACCCTATCTATTACTGACCTCTATACAGCGCCCTACTTATTACTGACATCTATACATTGCCCTACCTATTACTGACCGCTATACACTGCCCTACCTATTACTGACCTCTATACACCGCCCTACCTATTACTGACCTCTATACACCGCCCTACCTATTACTGACCGCTATACACTACCCTACCTATTATTGATCTCTATACACCGCCCTATCTATTACTGACCTCTATACACCGCCCTACCTATTACTGACCTCTATACATTGCCCTAGCTATTACTGACCTCTATACACCGCCCTACCTATTACTGACCGCTATACACTACCCTACCTATTATTAACCTCTATACACCGCCCTATCTATTACTGACCTTAATTCACCGCCTACATTCAGGCCTGAAACTAGTTGCTCACTGAAGTCAGGCTGTTTATATTTTTATAATGACATTAGTTTTATTATAAGTTTTCTAAATGTTCCTAGTGTCATCCTTACTATTTACTTAGGCGTTGCTAGTTAATTTATTTACCCCCCGGTGATCTTTGATCTTTTATGTTGTTCAAGTAGATCTCCACCTCTCAAAGGTTGCCTACCCCTGCTGCATCACCCCCGGTTGTGAGAACCTTTTATTTAAATGGGTTGCGTTTGGTGAGCGGTAGTGCAGGCTTGTGGGGGCCCTAGTGCATTACTTTGCCCAGGGGCCCATGATGCTATTAAGATGGCCCTGTGTCACAGTACATGTTGGCATTCATGGTTCCCTCAATGAACTGTAGCTCCCCAGTGCCAGCAGCACTCATGCAGCCCCAGACCATGACACTCCCACCACTATCTCATTAATCAATATATCAGTGTGTAGCTTATAAAGTGCAAAAGTGCAATATTGTTCGTGAATCAAAAATCAACTGCTCAAATAAATATCATAAAACCTCTGGTAGAAATGAGTGAATAAAAAAAAAAAGATGTGAAAAAATGTGTAAAAAATATATAAAAAAATATCTGCAGAAATGTAGTCCGTAAAAGTGTAGTCCGTAAAACAATCTGTGAATAATCCATAATCCGTAAAAGTTTGTAATTAATAATAATGAAACTCCACGAAATCTGATAAAATTGATGAGTTTGTAGAAACTTCAGACTAACGTTATACTCCAACCGTTGATATAACACCATTCATGGGAAAGGTGACTTTATGTGCCAGATGCTGTATCCACTAAAAGGAGGTGACTTGTGCTCCCCTCATGTGCCCGCACTTACCAAAGATTCCACACCCCTGCAGGGGTATCACGCCTGTGGTAAAATGGGGTCTTTCTCCTTGGGTCCAAGTCTCCTTCAGCTGATCGCACTTTGTCTTTTATCCAGGATCCACTGTTTCTGCTCTGAAGGACAGCGCTGTTTGTGCCACAATTTTGAAGAGGGTTGAACTGCTCAGATTAGTGAATTCCACAGAACAGGTGCAGTACTGGTGAAATCCCAGAGAGGTTGGGATCCATAGATCATTAGTAAATTGGAGGATATGGCTATTGTATAATACCATATAAACATATTTATTGGATTGCATCATGGTCTATGGAAAGAATTAAGACCTATGGGTAGTTGCAATTAACACAGCAGATAGTAATTGCACTGCCACCATACGGCGTAGGTTAGGATTTGCAATTTCATTACAAAAGGTCACTGGGCCATGAAGCGAGACATACTCAGATGGCAGTTAGAATTTGTTGGTGTATTGGGTTAGGAGGTATTTTTGGATCTACAGCTGCTGTAAACTAAGACTTTTCAAAAATAAAAACATGCATATTTAGGTGACTACATTGATCATGTTTTGATGTAACCTGCAGCAAAAAAAATCTGAAAAGCTACAGCCAGCACCTGGTAGTAAACAGAAACTGCTACTGATCATCTGATTACCCATCAAATCTATTTTGGTTCCCTTCTAAGCATATGTTGAACAGCTGTGATCCTATATGCAAAATGGAAAGGTTTAGACTCATTGATGTGCACAAAGGCTTTGATGATGCAGCATATACTGTAGATTATTTAAAGTGATTGTAAAGTCTTTTTTTTTTGTAAATAACAAACATGTCATACTTACCTCGGGGCCCAGATCCTCCTCTTTTCGGGTCCCTCTTTGCTGCTCCTGACTCCTCCCTCCTATAGAGTGCCCCCTCAGCCAGCAGCTTTCTATGGGGCTACCCGAGCTGAGTCAGAGCTCAGTGTATCCATTCAGACATTCAGCCCCGACCTGGCCCTGCGTCCTTTCTCCCCTGATTGGCTGACTGACTTTGATTGACAGCTGTGGGAACCAATAGCGCCGCTGCTGTGTCTCATACATTCAGGAGGAGTCTCCCGGGAGGCTTAGACATTCATGGACATTGTTGGAGAGAGAAGGGGCTCAGGTAAGTAATTAAAGGGTGCTGGAATGCATTAGGATACAAAACCTTCTGCTTTTACAACCCCTTTAATATTTGTAATCTCCTCAAAAGGACCTGTATCCCAAATTCCAATGATTGTAAATTATAAGGTTTACCCAATGTAAGCAATATAAGCAAAACATGCAAATCAATTTACAAAAAAGATACAGTGACAATTATTCGGTTTTCTGAGGATGGATAAATGGGTCAGTACATAAAGTCCTATTTTAAAAAAGTAAAGAATTGCCCAAGTCCTTATTTATTTCCCACTGTGCTTAAAAAGAATCATCCTATCCAATATTCTTCTTGTCCTATCCTTTAAATGTTAAAACCCAATATGTAGACAGTGTTTCCTATGAGTAATCAGTGCATAGTGCAAAGGCTAGTCATCAGCCTCGACAAAACATGACAAGTCACAGCTCTATCCAGCTGATCACAGGACAGGTAAGTTTCATTCCATTCCTTCCAAGACCAATTAAAAAAAATATAAAGAGGAAACCCATGTGCCTTCTCCTAGATCCAGACTCACCGTGTGTTGAGAGGTCCTCAGCATAAACATTGTTGACTCAATAGTGACCACATCCTAGTTGAGACTTTATTTCATCATCAGTGTCCACATCCCCAACACACACTGTGCCTTCATTAGTTTGCACATTGCAACACTCTCTGGACCCCCAGGCTCTAATTTTCCCAGTGTCTGCACCAGCTTCTGTTGCAGCCCTTCCCCCACTGTTTGCATAAGTTTTTCTGACAGCCTCACACCACTGGGGTGTATATACCATGTTCTCTGGCATATCCTGTCTAAGCTCTGTTCTTTGGCATCTACTGCCCTCTTCCATTCACATGTTCTTAGGTACACCCTATTGTCCACATTATATTACTAGACAACCCACTTTCCACACTATACCCCTCCACAACCCATTTCTGAACATAACGGTCACTGATAAAGTCTCCACACTCCTCTTCTGCACACTGCCCACTGTCATACCCTCTGTTCTTCCTTTTCTGCACATACTGCCCACTGTTATGCCCTCTGAATTTTTCTCCTGCACATAAAAAACTTCCTCCTTCACTGCATAATTGTACTCATTATTTCTACTTCTTACTGGCACTATTGTATAAATATTTGCTTCTTCAGCGTTTTTTGTCAAATTCACAACCTTGTCTTTTCTGGTCCGGGCAAACTTTTTCTAATTAGGCTGATGTCAGATGAGTTGATTCTATAAATTGTAAAAATCACCACCAGCACTACAAGGTGTTCACTATTTTATTGGAAAAGAGTAATGTCTTTGAAAAACATATATCAGAGGCAGAGGTCAGTATTTGTCACCACATCCCTTTTAGACATTTAACACATAGGGGTTTATTTACTAAAGCTGGTGCGTGCAAAGTCAGGCTCACTTCTGTATAGAAACCAGTCAGCTTTCTAATCTCAGCTTGTCCAATTAAAGTGGTTGTAAACCTTCAAGGTTTCTCACCTTAATGCATTCTATGCATTAAGGTTTAAAGTATTTTCACCTGCAGCAGCCCCCTGAGTTCCCCTTTACTTACCTGAGCCCAAAATGAACCCACGGCGGGGAAGAGCTCACCCGAGCTTCTCCGGTTCTCATTGGCTGGATTGATAGCTGGGGAGCCATTGGCTCCCACTGCTGTCAATCAAGTCCAGTGACCCGGGAGCCGGGGCCGAGTCCCGCTGTTTGTGTGAATACACATAAAAGCAGGACTCGGGAGCGTGCCTGCACGCGTGACCCCAGGAAAGCATGGTGGTCACTCGAGAAGAGGAGGATCCTGGAGCACCGCTGGAGGACCCTAGAAGATGGGGTTAGGGGCCACTCTGTGCATAACCATTGCACAGAGGAGGTGAGCATGACATGTTTTTTTTTTTTTTTTTTTAAATATGAGCCTTTACAATCACTTTAAGCTTTGGCAAGTAGGAAGCAGAGGTCTGAATAAGCTGTTGCATCAAAACACCGCCCACTCCACATCAGCACGTCCAATACACCCTCCGTGTGACATCACGTCTGGCCCGGCATCATCTTGCGTTCCACGCTGGTTGCGGCGGTGTTCGGCCGCTTCCTACTTCCATATAGGAGCACAGCTTGCGGCATCAGGATGGCTTAGAGAGGCTTCAAGACGGACATTCCTACTCTACATATATTACCGCCTGTATCACTCAGTTATCTTGTGAGTTGCTATTTGTGGTTTTTATTAAATTATTGGTTTTAAATGCTGCACTTTGTTTGGCGCCCCTCTGTTCCCTGCTTTTCACTCACAGAATCTACTGCTTAGCTCTGAGAGAGTGCTCAGCTGATACCCCTTTATCGACTTTCCCCATGAAGTGATATCACATTGTGATGTGTTTATAATTTTGTGATGTGCTGTTTACCGCTATACAGACTTTTTAGGAACTGAGTCAATATATGATATTGGTTATTTGATATATGCCTTTACACACCTTTCTAGCGCCACTATATACACTTTTCTTGTACTGTTTTTTCTCAGAGACTAACTACTTCAAAAGTCCCTTTTCCTTCTATGTTCTGGCTTTTCCAGGATACTAAGTGTGAAAAGATTAATGTCATAATAACGTTTCAGGACCTTCTGGGGTCCCTTCTGCAAGGCAGCATAGTTGCAAATGATGGTGCTTCATATGAGACAAATCACCCTTGGATCACAGATTCTTTTCAGTCACTAAATGCTGAAATATGAACTGCAATGAAACCTGTCTAGTCCTGCTGTAAGAAAATCTACAAGGCTTCATTCACATGAGTGAGGTGGTGCAAATAGTTTGCTGCTAAATGACACCTCTGGATGCAGCTGCACTCAGTTCTATTCCACATACAAACTGGCTTATTACTTGCAACCAGAAACACTGCAGATACGCTGTCCCTGGATGCATGCACTTAGGGTCCGTTGGAGGCTGTATTCGCATGTAAGCGCTCACATGAGTGGTTACATGTGAGCCGCTTATTGATTTGTATGGAGTAAAAATCTTACAGCCACCGCTGTTTGAACACCGGAAAGAATTTGCTGCCTGAAAGAAGTTGCTTGTATCTCAAATATAATTTTCAGGTTTTGAATCTTTGGATGGGATGGTCCCTGATAGACAAGATCTTTTATTATTAGAAGAAAGCATGTTTTTTCTACTACCAATTTAAGGCATTTGTGGCTTCCAGGCAATTAAATGAATTAAAAAAATAGGATTTGGCCCACTTTTGCTTTGCACAAAAAGCTAAAAAGTTTATTTGAAGGTCTGTCCATGTGGACAGGATCTGAAAGGAATCTTTGATTTCAGGGCCAACTTCCCTTTTAGGTATTCCTTATATGTTGAGCAAGTCTGTGGTCATGGCCAAAATTCCCCGGGGATATATTTAGGGATACAATATTTTCTTTGGCCCCCAAAAAAATCTTTTGGGACTGGATAAGCAGAGGGGGACTTCTGATCCCAATTTGCTATGGTTTGCAGATATAGAAGACCACTGTCCTGTTGTCTGAGAACATTGTACATACATACCTATTTCTAATATCCTTTTGAAAATGTATGGGGAGTCTCAAAATGGATTTTTATCTTTATTACCTTCCCTGACTATGAGGAAATAAAAGCATGTGAGACAAATGAAGGCGGATTTGGCTCAGACACTGCATTTTTCACAGTAGAGGGTTTTAGGAATAAAGGCATTCCTGTGAATCCAGAAAGCAGTAGGAAGGACTAGCTGTGAATCAACAGTGACAATACTAATAGCTATGCCCCCTCCCTCCCCAACAATTTTTCATCTCACTATAGTGTAAGCGGGTACATCCTTCAAGAGAGTGTCAACTCTGCTCTAAAACTTTAGGAGCAAGGGTGATTCGTCTCATCTTTGCCAGCCCATGTTTTGCTTTGTCTTTTAAGCTTATTGTGTTGTAAACCAAGGAAGCATAAAAACTTCTGTAGTGTATATTAATTTACTTTGCTAAACAAAAATGGTGTACTTACTTGCAGAAAAAGCCATACACATAGAGAGTATTATAAAATATGCCTACAACATGCACAACTATCATCTCTTTCTAGCAAATAAGCATGTACAATGTATGTTATAGGCATACACTAAACAGTAACTTAAAGCCATTGTAAACCCGCAAAAGAAAAAAAAAAAGAAAACCCGCAAGCCAATAGTATAATGTGCTAGTATGCATCGCAATATCTTAGAACAAGGCCCCCGCAGCCCGACTGAGGGAGCTGACATGTTACCCTCCGTGTTCGCTGGCTCCGGCGCTGTGAGTGGCTGCAGCTACGAGGCGTCACTCCCGCGCATGTGCCGCAGGAGCTCTTCTTTCCGGCAAGGAGCTCTGATTTTCCAGCAGCATCCCGTGGACCTTCAGGGCGCATGTGCCGCTGACGTCAGGTTTAGGAGATATTCATTTTAACTACAGGTAAGTCTTATTATAGGCTTACCTGTAGGTAAAAATGACAGTTTTGGGGATACAGTCGCTTTAACTTGGTTCTTGCTGGTGATGGAGTCTTCTTTTTAACCAGAATCCTTCATACTGCCTCTTGCTTCTCAGAATTCTGCAAAGCTTCCAGTTCCTTTGTCTTTACAAACAACTAGCACTGCCCCTTTGTCCTGATTGTTCAAGTCCTTTCCCCTTCCTGTAGCATCATTTCCTGTTCTGAGCTCATGCACCAGTCCAACAGGTTCATTAGCACATGAATAGGGATTTTAGCTTCTAAACAATATATGGTCTTAAAATGTTATTTATATATTTATTTATACTATAAAAAGCACCAAAATAGCCATATCAACACACCCCATCACCAGAAGCTGCATTAAGTAGACTTTACTGGCAGGCTTAAAGCCTAACTTATGCTTTGCTATCACTTTAATAGTTTGTTCATGCCAAGCTGGCTCAAACATCAAATTTCCTTTAGGAATTTCCATGGGCACTAGCAGCTCTGTATAAACTGTAGGTAGCACAAGCATCATATGCAGTGCTATGTCCTGGCAGTGGTAGAGAGACTTCCTCTTTGCTGCTGGAACAAAATCAAGTTGGGCTGAGCAACCATTCACAGGAAACCTTGCACTTTATCAATTAATACAAGGCTTCCTCTGGATGACTGAGGTGGGGAGAGGGGTGGACAATGCCACTATCTCTCTACCTCTGCACTCAGCAGAAGTCTTGTATTCATTGATAAAATACAAGGCTTCCTGTTAACGGCTGAGCAGGGGTGAGCTTACTGCTGGAACAAAGCAATGCATACTGTATATAGCTGCTGCTACACACAATTTATACAGCACTGACAGTGGGAGCAGTAATTAGTAAAGAAATTAGTTCATTTCGGCCCTCTTGGCCCAAACTAACTATTTAAAATGATAACAAAGCTGGAGTTACGCTTTAATAGGTATATGTGGGACTTTACAGGAGGACTAAAAGAAAACTGTAAATACAGATGCACTTATAATTAAGAGCTGCAGCACATATTTTTTTAATGGGAAGCTATGGTTCTAGGCTAAATGTAGCCACTGAATGGCTTTTTTAGTAATATAAAAACATGTATTTTATGGAGTACAAGAATTGATTAAAATAGTTGTAAAACATTATGCGGTTACAGATCGCATAGTCATGAAAACTCAAGGTGATACTCGAAAAATTACAATATCATGCAAAAGTTAATTTATTTCAGTAATGCAACCTAAAAGGTGAAACTAATATATGAGACAGACTCATTACATGCAAAGCAAGATAGTTCAAGCCATGATTTGTCATAATTGTGATGATTATGGCTTACAGCTCATGAAAACCCCAAATCCACAATCTCAGAAAATTAGAATATTGTGAAAAGGTGCAATATTCCTGGCTTAAAATGTCCCACTCTAATCATCTAATTAAGCCATAACACCCACAAAGGGTTCCTGAGCCTTTAAATGGTCTCTCAGTCTGGTTCAGTAGGAATCACAAATCATGGGAAAGACTGCTGACCTGACAGTTGTGCAGAAAACCATAATTGACGCCCTCCATAAGGAGGGAAAGCCTCAAAAGGTAATTGCAAAAAAAAGTTGGATGTTCCCAAAGTGCTGTATCAAAGCACATTAATAGAAAGTTATGTGGAAGGGAAAAGTGTGGAAGGAAAAGGTGCACAAGCAGCAGGGATGACCGCAGCCTGGAGAGGGTTGTCAGGAAAAGGCCATTCATAGGTGTTGGGGACTTTCACAAGGAGTCTGGAGTCAGGGCATCAAGAGCCACCACACACAGACGGATCCTGGACTTAAAATGTTGTATTCCTCTTGTCAAGCCACTCCTGAACAACAAACAACGTCAGAAGAGTCTTACCTGGGCTAAAGAAAAACAGACCTGGTCTGTAACTCAGTGGTCCAAAGTCCTCTTTTCTGATGAGAGCAAATTTTGCATCTCATTTGGAAACCAAGGACCCAGAGTATGGAGGAAGAATGGAGAGGCACACACTGCAAGATGCTTGAAGTCCAGTGTGAAGTTTCCACAGTCTGTGTTGATTTGGGGAGCCATGTCATATGCTGGCGTTGGTCCACTGTGCTTCATTAAGTCCAGGGTCAACGCAGCCGTCTACCAGGAGATTTTGGAGCACTTCATGCTTCCTTCCGCATACGAGCTCTATGGGGATGCTGACTTCATTTTCCAGCAGGACTTGGCACCTTTCCACACTGCCAAAAGCACCAAAACCTGGTTCAATGACTGTGGGATTACTGTGCTTGATTGGCCAGCAAACTTGCCTGACCAATTGCCAAGAGAAAGATGAGAGACATGAGACCCAACAATGCAGAAGAGCTGAAGGCCGCTATTGAAGCATCCTGGTCTTCCATAACACCTCAGCAGTGCCACAGGCTGATACTGAATTAAATGAACTTTTGCACAATATTCCTTAAGTATCACTGTAATATCGAATATTCTCCAGAATGGCTTTTTAAACAAATTCATGCAGTTTGATGATTAGCACAGATATCTGATCCATAGTGTAAATCCTATGTGTCAAAAGCATTTTTCTGTAGTGATTTATAAAGCAAAGATATTTTGCACTATATACGGATTGCTGTACTTGGTTGCAGATACAATAGTATATACTGTGGCCTAACATACCCCTGAAGAAAGCAATATTGAAATGCGTCGGGCGTTGTTGCCACATATCATGGTTGACCTATTGTGTAATGTATGGCAAGCAGATCACTGTTTTCATGGCTATTTGATCTGTAACCGCAACATGATTTATATATATTTTAATCAATTCTTTTACTTAATAAAATACATGCTTTTATATTACTAAAAAATCAATTCAGTGGCTACCTTTATAATCCCAGGGAATCAATACCTTTACTGTTTACATATATTTAGGCATGATGGTTATGCCCATAGTTACAATGGACACCTCACCTCATTTCCAATTTAAACCCTAGGTTAAAGGCTAAAGTCCACCCTTAGCAAAAAAAAAAAAAAAAGATAAGTTCACCATTTTTTGCAAAACAAAAAGTGCATTTAAAAGGATAATTTCACCTTTGGGAGCAGGTTACATATTCCACCCATTTTAGGGTGGAACATGTACCCAATGCTGCAGCTGCTGTGCAATCCCCCCCGCCTTCCTGTGCCAGCAGTATGGGGAGAAGTTCACTGTCCTAGCTGTCACTCTTTGAAATCAGGGCCCCCCACATGCCCGCATCATTCGTTCACACAGCTGTGTGCATGAGTGAACTACAAACCCCAACATCCTTTGCGCCCATCAGCTTGTAGTTCTCAAAGAACTACAGTTCATTGATTTTCCCTGTCAGATTGTATCTGCTTGCCTGTATGGGCACACAGATCCTCTGACAGATCTGGGGGAGACCTGCATGGCACCAGCGATTTGCTGATCGCTGGTGCAATGCTTCACTAGCCCAAAAAAAAAATAATATAAATAAATGCACATTTTTTTTTACCTGCAACAAAATGTGCATTTAATATTTTTTTCTAAAAAGTGAACTTATCTTTTAATTTCTATGCATACAAGCCTGCAAAGCATTGCAGTGCAATGCACTTCCTCCTGCAGACTCTTCCTCCAGCTCCATGTCAGTTACCAAGCTGGAGGAAGTGTCAATGGCGTGTGGATATCAACAGCACCTGTAAACCTACAAGTTCCTCTGCTGCAGTGGAAGATGGTACTTGTAGTTTATTCATTCACAGATCTTTGAGAATGAATGATGCATTGCGTCGGCAGTCACATTTGGCAGCAATGTTACACTGTAAACATGGTAGGGTGGTATAACATGCAGATGTCCTGAGGCAATGAAGAAAAAAAAATACCTTCCTACTTTCCTGATATTAGCTGAAGAAAGCTGTAGGATAGAAGTCTAAAAAGGACATAGTTGAAGCGGTAGAGTTTTTTTTTTTTTTGCCTAGTTTGAATATACTTTACTATTCTAGTTTATCTGTTTTAATGCATTTACAGTTGTTCTTCCTACAAAATGAACAAACCAAGAATGCAAATACTTGCTTTTTGTATACTATACACATTCTCAAAAAAATCAAACCATTAACTATGTGAATGGCACATTTACTAAGATAACTCTTAAATACACTGCACATAAATGCGGTTATATACTGCAATTGTGAGCGAGGTCTAGACTGAGTGTCAAAGTTTTCACGTTCTGTAAATACTTTTGTGAAGGAGCCCTTCCACTCCATTTTTTTTTAACATCACAGCGTACATAGTTGGCTGTGTTATGGATGGTAGTGGGTTGAAGAAAGTTTTCAGTCATCAAAGTGTTTTCAAAAGTTTCCTTCCATTCTGACAGGACTGCTCTTGAGCAAATGCAGAGATCCATCAGCGGCATTGGAGAGTGTGTGGTGATTAAGAAATAGCTGCATTCATGCTCTAAGAGTTCTGTGAAACACAAGATCATGCTCTACGAGAATATTTTATGGCACTACCTGTGTGCTTTATTTTTCCTTCACTGCATAAAAATTAATTCTGAAACATGAATGGATAAATGAACAGAGCAATAACTGGCTGAGCGTCTGAGGCCAGAAAAGTAGAAAAAATAAATATGGAGAATAAAAAAAAAAAAAAAAAAAAAATCAGTTAATTCTACTTAAAACAGAGTGTTGCCTGTCACACTGCCAACATAAATAGTGGAGATGTTATTTTTAGGGAACAGAAATAATTTTTTTTTCTCCACTTCAGAAATACCTTCACTATGAATGAAGGCTGCGATTGTCATGTTAACGTAATGCATCAAAGAGCAAACGAGAATAATGTACTGTATGCACTAAGAACACTAGAATTATTGGTAGAGGATGGCAAGAAAGCAGTAAATCAAAACACATTGGCATGTATAAAATGAGCGAATGCGGATTACAGTGTATTTTTGACACGAACCGGAGATTATGGAGGAGAACAGCCTTTACCTAATCATAGCCAACTTCCTGCCTGACCACAGAAAAAGTAAAATAGTCTGTATCATGTACAATAACTATAAGGGGGGGGGGGTATTGCTGGTGTTGCTTACACTAACTAAGGTAAGAGACTCAATTTTGTAAGCAAGATTTCTGGACTACTACACTCAGCAGTGCTGTGCATTGGGGGTAAAACATGTGGGTGCAAGAGGTACACTATATTGACAAAAGTATTGGGACACCTGCCTTTACACACACAAACTTTAATGCCATTCCAGTCTTCGTCCATAGGGTTAAATATGGAGTTCGCCCACCCTTTACAGCTATAAAAGCTTCAACTCTGCTGGGAAGACTGTCCACAAGGTTTAGGAGGGTGTCTATGGGAATGTTTGCCCATTCTTCCAGAAACGCATTTGTGAGGTCAGGCACTGATGTTGGGCGAGTACACAGTGTGTACCCTTATTCTTCCCAAAGGTGTTCTATCGAGTTGGGGTCAGTCAAGTTCCTCCACCCCCAAACTTGTTCATCCATGTTTTTATGGACCTTGCTTTGTGCACTGGTCCAAATCATTTGGTGAAGGGGGGATTATGGTGTGGGGTTGCTTTTCAGGGGTTGGGTTTGGCCCCTTAGCTCCAGTGAAGGGAACTCTTAAGGCGTCACCAAGACATTTTAGACAATTTCATGCTCCCAACTTTGAGGGAACAGTTTGGGGATGGCCCCTTCCTGTTATAACATGACTGTGCACCAGTGCACATAGCAAGGTCCATAAAAGACCTGGATGAGCGAGTTTGGGGTGGACGAATTTGACTGGCCTACACAGACTCCTGATCTCAACCCAACAGAACACCATTGGGATGAATTCGAGCGGAGACTGTGAGCCAGGCCTTCTCGTTCCAACATCAGTGCCTGACCTCACAAATGCGCTTCTGGAAGAATGGCCAAACATTCCTAAACCTTGTGGACAGCCTTCCCAGAGTTGAAGTGGTTATAGCTGCAAAGGGTGGGCCAATGCAATATTGAGCCCTACAGACTAAGACTGGGATGCCATTAAAGTTCATGTGTGTGTAAAGGCAGGTGTCCCAATACTTTTGGTAATCTAGTGGAAGTATAATTTAAAAATGCTTTATAGCTTTGCATAAATGTATATCAGTGTGCAACATGACCGTCATCTTAATGATTTGTACCAACAACAGGCATGTCACACACAGACACAAAATACTATTCTGACAGGTTTAGCATAAGGCACAGCTCAAGGAACGTACAAATATCCCCCAAATGACTCATTTTTGGAAAGTAGAGACTCCAAGGTATTTATTTAGTAAGAGGCATGGCAAGTTTTTTGAAGTTCTAATTTTTTGTCACTTTTTTTGGAAAAGTTACCTTTATCAAAATGGTTTTCATAACTTTTTTTTTTTACATATTGTCACCATTGCAATACAGCATCATCATACAAAAGGTGTGACAGTGATCAGGGACACTGACTGGTGAGAGTATGTATTAACCACTTCAGCCCCGGAAGGATTTCCCAGTTTAGGACCAGAGCACTTTTTGCGATTCGGCACTGCGTCACTTTAACTGAAAATTGCACGGTCGTGCGACGTTGTACCCAAACAAAACTTGCGTGCTTTTTTTCCCCACAAATAGAACTTTCTTTTGGTGGTATTTGATCACCTCTGCAACATTTCTGATCACCGCTATAAACAAAAAAAGAGCGACAATTTTGCAAAAAAAAAACAATATTTCTTACTTTTTGCTAAAAATGCAAAAAAAAAAAAAAAAAAAAAAATTCTTCACCAATTATGTATGAGAGTGGTCAGTCACAGGGAC
>BLSH010362662.1:444552-459709 GCA_018402905.1 Glandirana rugosa
GTCAACTTTTTCTTTTTTCCTACCGAGGGTATCACTTAATGGCAATATTTTTAAATAACCCGCGTTTTTGTTCAATGTTTGTTTTTGCGCCCAATAAATTTTTATAACGGTAATTCACTATGGGAGCCATCCTTTTTTCTTTTTCAACTGCATGAGGATTCTTAAAGCTCTGGGATCGAGTCCTAATCCAAGCAAAGCAAGAGTCTCGTCACCATCACCCTTTCTGACCAGCACCAGGACTTGGCTTGTTTGATCCCCAGACTGAAAAGCTGGGGGTCCATTTGTTCTGGTGAGTGGGGTCACAACGGGGGATTATCACCGAGCACCACGTCTATTACTTGGCACTTGATTGAGCACGGAGCACTTTATTTATGGACTTTTTTGATTGTTTTTTGTTCATTGTCATATCACTTCATCGATTGGTATCACATTTATATAGTATTTTGGTATTATCACTTATAGGTGGCGCTGCCGTTTTGTTTTTATGAAAAACCTGTTGTACTGCAGCAGCCCCCAGAGCTCCCCTTTACTTACCTGAGCCCGATCGTTCCAGTGTCAAGGATGAGCCCACCCGCTCCAGCCGGTGTTTCTGGTCCTCATTGGATAGATTGATAGCAGCGCAGCCATTGGCTCCTGCTGTTGTCAATCATTTCCAGCGACGCGGGAGCCAGGGCAGAGTCCTGCTGTCTGTGTCAATGGATGCAGCAGCAGGACTCGGGAGCACGCCCACACGGGTGCCCCCAGAGAGAGCACTTCACTGAGGGGACACCCAGTGAAGAGAAGGAGCCAGAAGTGCTGCCGGGGGACCCCAGAAAAGGAGGTTCTGGGCCGCTCTGTGCGAAATCCTTGGCACAGAGCAGGTAAATCTAACATGTTTGTTATTTTTAAAAAAAAACAAACACTTATGCGACTTTTCCTGCGACTTGGGACTGCAAAGTTGCATGACAAAGTCATTCCCCATATACACGATGCAACTTGAGGTCCAAAAAAGGCCAGCTCCGCTGTACTAATCATGCAAGGTTAGTTCAGCGATCTCCCCCGCTGAGCTGTTGTGTTCTGACAGGACGGCCCCCCATCAGAACACTCTGATCAGCACCCTCTGCCATTGGCTGAGATCGCTGATCGGGGGTCGGTCGGATGCTGGTTTTCCAGCATACATGTCCGGACAGACTGACATACACACACACGGGTCAAATGTTGGCCGTTTTTTCTTTTGAACTGGCCGTTGTCTCCCGACATTTGGCCCATGTGGCTTTAGTGTTGGCATCCTGGATGATCTTATGAGAACACACAAAACAATGTAGACTCTTTACCCTAGGTTCACACCCATGTGTTTTTCACCGCATTTTGCAGTTTGCAGAAACGCACTACAGTCCATTTGACATGGTTTCCTGTGCGTTTTGCAGCTTTGCGTTTTTTTTGGAAAGGGTTGGGGACTTTTCTCACTGCAGTTTGCGTTTTGCATGCAATAGACTTCAATGGAGCTGCACCAGAAA
Organism: Glandirana rugosa; assembly: GCA_018402905.1. Lineage (NCBI taxonomy): Eukaryota > Metazoa > Chordata > Amphibia > Anura > Ranidae > Glandirana > Glandirana rugosa. The sequence continues at coordinate 446,049 of BLSH010362662.1, forward strand.
CGCAAGTGTAGTTTTTTGATGCGTTTTGCGCTTTTAATTCTGCCTAGCAACAAACCCCCCCCCAAAAAAAAAAAGGGAAAAAGAAAAAAAAAACGCAAAATGCAAATCGCGGGAAAAAAATGCGGTGTAAAAAAACAGAGAAAGTGCAGCCGCAAAGGTGTGAACCTAGACTTAGATAAGACAATAGTTCTGTTGGTTGGGATTACAGTAAAGTGATAGAATGACATAAGGATGGACGCACAAGGCAATAAAAGACAATTGCCAACATCTGTTTTTATTTTTATTAAATTTTATTGGGGGCAAGGGCGGTTGGTAGAGTCATAAAGGGATTATTGTAGATCAGTAGGCTTCATGAGCCAAGCTAGCCTCTGCATGCCACATCTAATGGTAATATTTAAAACAGAGCTTGCTTCAGTCAATTAAAGGGTACTTGCACACTGTACTGAGATTTGATCATCAGTTTTTCTTACGCCTTTTATTTTGCGCCTATTCGCACAAGTTAAAATCAATTCTAACGTCAAATTAACATTTTATGCACATAAGCATCTAAAATACTGACCAGCAACTTGGATTTCCGCACTTTTCTTTTTACCCATCTATACACAGCAAACGTTACGCGCCTGTGTGTACAGGCACAATGAAAACAATGGGTTAAAAAAAAACAAACACACCTGTATGCCTGAAAACACTCAGTATTTTGTAGCAGTTTACAAGAGGCCTAAGGCTCCTTTCATATGTGTACGACTTGTCCTGCGACTTGGGACTGCAAAGTCGCATGACAAGTCGTACGCCATGATTTCCAATGAGTATAATTCATTCTGTGCGACTTCAAGTTGCAGCGACTTCAAAGTAGTCCCTGCACTACTTTGGTGCGATTTTGATGTGATCTGCGTGTGCGCGGATCGCTGTTTATAGATGGCGATTCGCACTACGCTGCCACTCTGCAGCAGTAAACGTACACGACGTGGTCGGGAAGTGGTTAAAGAAGCATCAAAAGTGAGGCAAAAATCTCACTTTCAGGTGAAGAAAAAAAAAAAAAAAAAAAAAAAAAAAAAAAAGATCGCACGACTTTCAGGTCGCACAAGTGTGAAAGGGGCCTTAAGCTCAACTCCAGGATAAATACACAATTGAGGCACTGGCTGGCAGGACTGTGGATGGTGCACAGGTTTCTCAAATCCTAGATCCACACCTTACCTGTTAAATGACTGCTCAGGGCTCTTTCTGCTGTAGGAGCCTGCTGATGTGTAAAGAAGACTAAAGTTACATGCGTTGTTTTTTTTTAGGGGGAACCTATAAAGGGACACCCTGTTAAGCTGGCCTGGCCTTTGCTTAAGGTTCATATGGAAATTATGAATCACTGTTTGTCGGAGCATTCCACCTTGCCATCATTCAGTCAACTAATTTTGTTCAAAAGCCCTTAAAAATGGTCTCTGCAAGACCATATCATAATCTTCTAGTATGTACTGCATTCTAGCGCATTATGAAAGATGTACCTTAAAACGAAGCCTTCCAGTGGCACGCAATCATTGCTGCAGAGGCTTCCATCTTCACCCGGTTTTCGCAGACTCCGGCCGCCTGACTGGCTGAGCCACGTTGACATCAATCCTGCACGTGCGTGGGACTCTCGTCTGAAGTACACAGCTCTGAACGGCCCGAGTATGCCTTTCCTACAGAGTGCAAGTGCCAGTGATGTCACTATTGCACGCTAGAATTTTTTTAAATTGTTTTTTGCAATGACGGCGATCTGCAATTTTTAGCAGGACTGCGACACTGCAGTGGACAGATCTGACCCCAAATTACACTTTTTGGGGACCAGTGACATTATTACATTGATCAGTGCTATACAATTGCACTGATCAATGTATAAATGACACATGGCAGAGAAGGGGTTAATACTAGGGGGAGATTAAGGGGTTAAAGGTGTTCCCTCAGCGTGTTCTAACTCTGGGGGTGGGGGGGGGGGGGCTGGCAGGGACTGGGAACAGAAGATCTGTCATGTCCCCTGTCAGAACAGGGATCTGCTTTATTTACATAGGCAGATCCCTGTTCTGCCTCTGTACCCACAGATTGCAGGTCACTGGTAGACAGGGTCCTCAGGATCCGCGGGCACGCTCAGGCTGCATGTCCATTTGTGCCCCTATCTCCCATGCACGGACTGCCGTACAGCTACGGCAATTCGCGCAGGAGAGCCGACTTGCTACCATATAGCGATGGTGGCTGGTCGGCAACTGGTTAAATTTGGTGCCTTTAAACCGGAAGTGAGAGAGGAAGACAAAGTGGTGCCACTCTAAGTGCAGCATAGGGTTAAAAGCGTCTTGTTTAATGCTGTATAGAACTCACATTTAGGGAGAGGTAAACAAGCATGTAGTGTACAGTAACCACAATGGCCCTGTCTGTGCTGCTGGGCCGGGATGACCATGAGACTCGGTGGTTCTGGTGGTATCCAAGGCAGGAGATGATCCACCAGACAAGCAGTCAGCGCGTCCGTGGCGGTGACAACCAGGGGGTGTGGCAGAGACCCCCTCCCCCCCCCCCCGAGAGCTGACAGGCAGACATTTAGCGGCAGCGGGCTGCCGACCCCTGTCCTGAACGGTGCACATTTAGGAAATATTAGTTTTACTTACATTTAGCTCTATTATAAGCTTACCTGTAGGTAAAAATAAACAGAGTTTACGCCCACTTTAAACAGTTATTTTTTGTGCCCATGAGTACTTTCATTACAATCTGGTTTTCCCCCCCAAACAAAAACAATTCACCGCATATAGTTGCAATTTCAGATTTTCACAACACATGAAAAGGTGAACTAACACTCTACATACCTGCTGAACTTACCTCTGTGGTTGATTAGTGGTCACTGCCCACTCAGCCGGTGCAGTGACCCAAGGATTTGAAAACCACACTCTTCTTGCCCTTCCATTCTCAGGGCTCCTGGGATGGATCAGAGCAATTCTGATTGGTCAAAATGGTCACATGCCAGCATGTGCCAATGAAATATTGCTCTTGATTACAGTCTAAAATGTTTTATACACACTAGGCTTTCAAGCTCAATTGAACTCTCATTTATCACAGTTATGCAGCCAGGCCTGGCTCTCCAGCAGTCCAATGCAAGTTCCCTGAACCCTACTCTAATAAATATTACAGTAAGAAACAAGGGTTTAACTGGGCCTCATATGTCATGCACTGGGGAAAAGGGAGTTTTGAAATATGGAACACAGGACCCAGACAGGCACTTCTGAATAGGAAGGGTTAAGATACTAAACAGAAAACTGGATATAGCAAAAACCGTGAGGCCGATTTACTAAATAAGTTCAGAATGTTCACACAAACTGAGGATTTATTATAACTATTCAACCATATGAAAAGAAAATCCCCAATTTCTTCTGCATGATCAGAAAACTGTTGCAAGTCTTCACACAGCCTATTGTACATTCTCAACCGGGGCACACTGGAACCCTATGGTTCCTGTAGAACAGGGGTCTCCAAACTTCCTAAAATGAAAGGGCCAGTTTACAGTCCATCAAACTTTAGGGGGGGGGGGGGCGCACTGTGGCGAGAAGAAAGTGTTCTGGCGTCAGTGGGAGTAAACAATGCTCCATGACTGGGGTCAGGGGAAAGAACAGGCCCCCCCCAATCACTGGTGTCCATGGCAGAAAATGTCAGCAACAATTGCAGCGGGGGGGGGGGGGGATAATGCCCCCTGTGCATTACATGATTGTCATGTAACATAAACCTATGCATAGTTATAGTAATGTATGTATTGTTGGTTAGTGCACTGCCATCTTGTGGTTATTTTGGATATTTCACCTTTCCATTCTGTTTTCCAAGTGTGTACCTCCCATCTTCTCAGCTAATTTCCTCTTCCTAGTTCACTCTGTTATGCAACTTCCTCTTCCTGTGTCCTCTTTTTTTTTTTTTTTTTTTTATGATTCAAAGGAAGAAGATGTTTGCAGGCCTCACACAATCTGCTTGCATCCTAGGACACATTACCATGTTTTGACCTGCAGTTACCATTTTTCAACCATCTGCCACATTTGTTGTGTGCTGTACCTGCTATTTCCAATAAATAGATGCTTATGGAAGAATCGGTGACTGGTGAGTTAAAGCTATCTAAAGACTGTCATTAGTGATTATATCTGCTTATACAGGCCAGGCATAGAGGTCTCAGCAAGGGATAAAGTCACTATTACAACAGTTGGAGTCAGAATACACCCCCCCCCCCCCCCAAAGGCTGGATAAAAGCAAGCTGAGGGCAGCATCCAGCCCCGTGGGCTGCAGTTTGGAGACCATTGCTGTATAGATTGCAAGGAATTCCTTGAGCGGTTTACCAGTTGACTTTCCACTTGATGTTGCCTGCAGAGAACAGGATCCAACGCCAAATTGGCAGAGCCAACAGCATGACACCAGTGATCATTTTATCTGTTTGTAGGGGTGGCACTAGGGCAACCACTCTGAGGGGTTCCTCTAAGCCTGGAAAATTATTTCAAGGTTCCTTAAAATTTTAAGGGATCCCCTAGAGTAGAAAGGTTGGAAGAGGCAGATGTCAACTCCTTTAGTTGCTGCAATCCTCGGCTGGACGCAACTGCAAACACAGATTGACCTTCTTAAGCTATTGAGGCTGTAAGCTTAGCAAGTCACATTGGAAAGTGAATGTTGGTTGAGTAAATCAACCCCAGTGTCTATAGAATTCCTGACTGGCCTGTGTAGAAAGTAAACAGGAGGCAGCAAAAGATTGCTACTGACCTTTTTTTTTTAAGAAAGGAAAGAAAAAAATTCAGCTGAGACGATATCCTGCAATCCTTCCTGGAACAGGCACGTAAAGTAGTGATGAAACGAAACACAAGACATAATGAAATATCAACAGACCTGCTATATTCATTATAGGGTGCAGAAAGAAGGCTTTGCATTGTGATCTCAAATATCACACGGCACGGCACATGCTACCTCAGAAGAAATCCACTTCAATTCTGCACAGATGTTCTCTTAAATTGTCAAGGGAAATCAATGATCTTTTCAACAGAAGGATTTTGTTCTTGAGATGGTCAGCGGTTTTCTTTTTAGAAGTGCCATCATTTCTTTATCACTTCTCCAGCTGTGTCTCTTCTTTTCTAATTTATCACAGCCAAAGTCAAGTTTAAGCTACTGGTAAAACCTCTTAAGGAAACCCTCACTCAAGACCTCAGGCTGCAACCAATATACTTGTGATACGTAGAGGAAAGAAAAAAAGGATCCTTCCATGAAGCAACAACATGCCCACTCCCCACTGTCAATCAATCATGATGATGCAGTGGTGGTGACAGGCTCAGATACCGCTCACTCCCAATGATCCTGAAGCTGAGCACATACAGATAAATTGCTTCTGGAGGTCAGATTTAGGGGATGCATGTTTACAGCCCTCACCTACAGCTTCAAAAGGAGACATCAATCCTTAAAAGTAGAACTATATGCATTTTTCCCCATTTTGGATAGAGTAAGGGAAGGTTATAACCCATGCAAAGTTCATTTTTGCCATCTGTGTCCCATTGGGCCAAACAGGAAGTGAGAGGAAAGAACTGCAAATTAAAAATGGGAGTCTCTTGGGGCCACCCAGATCATCAGAATTACTACTTTTCTGGGGACAACCCAACATTTGGGATTTTCTTTAACTTTCAAGGATAATGAGAAAAACAGGGCAAATAGAGAGTGTGAATCTCCCTAACGAAGTCACAGACAGCAATAGAATCTGACAGGTACAAAAAAGAAAGAAGAAAAATGCGATCTAACCACCACCGCACTGACAAACCCTATTATACATATGTAAAATATATATTAAAAATTTTTGGGAGAAAACAAAAAAAAAAAAAAAAAACACACATTGTTCTCTGTTTTTACCTACTCAGGTCACATGTACATGCTTACACAACATTTCTTCTTTGGATTTTTCCACCATTCATTTTGATTTTCACGGTTCACATACAGATTCATTCCACATGGGATAGGTCATGTCGACCCGGCCTGCCATTGTGCTCCTTCACATTGGGTTGAGGACCCCCACCTCCGCCCCGAGGTAAACGTTTTGTCAGGGGCTCCCCATCCACCTGATATCAACTGGGCACTTCCAGCTGTCTTGTGAATATAGCTCCCTTGCTCCCCAACAGCTTTTCTCCCCTTTAGGAGGATAGCAGTTTATCAATTTACACTTTTATATTTATATAGTCTTACCTTTTCACCCAACTCCTGATGAATGGTAGAGAGCCATGAAACGCGAAGAGTTTTTAGGGTGCCCTGACAAGATCGGCTTATTACTCTTCAATTTTACTAGCCTGTGTTTACAATTGATATATACTGAAATTTTATCAAGTCGAATGTTATACATGTGTATGGTCTATGTGTAGACCTATATGACTGGGTTGCTTTGCATATGGTATATCACCTACCTACTTATTAGGTACTATGTATCCCTTGACTGTGGAATGTTCATATTGTACTTGTATATGTTCAATAAAATATTTTATATATTATTTTATGCAACCTTTGTCTGTAGTGACATCCCTCATTTAAAGTCCCACTTTCTTTCTTTTTGTTTTCTCCCAGAATCTGACAGGTGTTCTAATCCCTCTACTCCAAAACTAAAAAAAAAAAAAAGAAGAAGTTTTGCCTTTAGTTATAAGGAGAAACTGGTTAGGTCCCAAGTATTCTGAATGATAGAGGGCCAAAGTCAAGCTTTAATGCAACATGAAGTTCTTAACCACTTCCCACCTGTATGACATCATATGATGTTCTGGACTTGACGTAGCGATATCTGGATGATGCCTGCAGCTACAGGCATCATCCAGATAATTTTCAGCCAGCGATTCCCTCTAATGTAAAAGTCATCCTATTCAACTGGATGTCCCCTAAATCCCGCAACTCAAATCGGTGCCTCTTTGGGCTCTTCTGTGTGATCGGGTAGCCCAGGATCCGATGGCGGGCTATCACAGAGCCGGCCATGGACAGGATAGTCCCCGGCTATCTCTATGGTCCTGGGAGGAAGAAAACAATGTCACTTCCGGCTCCAGCAGATGTAAACACTGCTATTTTTTGTGGAAACCAGAGATCAATGTTTTTTTTTTTTTTTTTTTTATATCTGGGGATTAAGGTCTGGTGTCACCAGCGACACACCTCCATCCCTATATACACACACACACACACAACAAATACGCAGAAAAATCGTCCTGGGACTTTATATGAGATGAGCACCATTTGCGCATAAACTGTAGGCTCTATATAAATCCTGTATAATAATAATTTGCCACTAGTAACAAAGTAACAGAAGTATGCACAGTTTGAATATTTATTGAAAGATGATCTTGCATACATGGATAGCATAACAATTGCTGAGCCAATAAAATACGTCATAGTACAAATTTGCAATGATACATATAAAAAACACACAGTATGCACAGGCATCTCGTGAATCCGATGTGTTTCGCGATACATAGCTCTCTTCCTTGGGGGTCGATGCATGTGTGATATATCTATAATAAGCAAGAAAAATGTATAACACAATAGAGTTTGTTAAGGTAAATGGTAAGAGGGGTCCAGGGGTGAAAATACCCCATACTACCCATCAGGCAAAGCAAAGTGCCAATTTGCTGAAATCCCAAAATGGATGTGTGGCACGGGAGCTGAAGGGAAGAAGCCAACCAGAGGGCAGGCATGGCATGGGTGGGATTGTGTGAACCTAAAACTTCCACCTTGTCCAAATAGATGTCAGCTGTAACATAAAATATATGTAGTAATAATTGCTATAGTAGCAGAGCAAACATTGAAGAGTATATACAAATATATATATATATATATATATATATATATATATATATATATATATATATAGTTACATATGTGCACCGACCTGGTCCAAAAAAAAATGAGATGAACATGGAGACCGATAGGTATGTGTGAGAGGAATAAAAGTTCTATACTCTTTAAGGTTTACTCTGCTACTATAGCAATTATTATTACATATATTTATGTTACAGCTGACACCTATTTGGACAAGGTGGAACTTTTAGGTTCACACGATCCCACCCATGCCATGTCTGCCCTCCAGCTGTCCCCTGGTGTTGGTTCTGGTTGGCTTCCTCCCCTCAGCTCCTGTGCCACACATCCATTGCTACTGCTTTTTGGGATTTCAGCAAATTGGCACTTTGTTTTGCCTGATGGTGAGTATGGGGTCTTTTACCCCTAGACCCCTCTTACCATTTACCTTAAACACCATTATTGTGTTATACATTTTTCTTGTTTATTACAGATACATCACACATGCATCCACCCCTGAGGAAGCGAGCTATGTCTCACGAAACAGGTCGGGTTCACGAGATGCCTATGCATACTGTATGCGGTTTATATGTATCATTGCAAATTTGTACTAGGATGTATTTTATTGGCTCAGCAATTGTTATGCTATCCATGTGTGCAAGATCATCTTTCAATAAAATGTTCAAACTGTGCATACTTCTGTTACTTTGTTACTATTGGCAAAAGGTGCTCACCTCATATAAAGTCCCAGGGCGATTTTCTGTGTATCTTTCAATCACAAGGGATGCTTACATTTCATGTGATATGAATAAAAGTGCACACAGCGCAATGTCACAAGTTTTGAGGGAGCGTGCAATTGGCATGCTGACTGCAGGAATGTCCACCAGAGCTGTTGCCCTTAAATTGAATGTTCATTTCTCTACCATAAGCTGACTCCAAAGGGGTTTCAGAGAATTTGGCCGCAGACCACGTGTAACCCCACCAGCCCAGGACCTCCACATCAAGCATCTTCACCTCCAAAATCATCTAAGACCAGCCACCCGGACAGCTGCTGCAACAATCGGTTTGCACAACCAAAGAATTTCTGCACAAACTGTCAGAAACCATCCCAGGGAAGCTCATTTGCATGCTCGTTGTCCTCATTGGGGTCTCGACCTGACTGCAGTTCGTCATCGTAACCGGCTTGAGTGGGCAAGTGCTCACATTCTATGACGTCTGGCACTTTGGAGAGGCGTTCTCTTCACGGATGAATCCCGGTTTTCACTGTACAGGGCAGATGGCAGACAGTGTGTATGGCGTTGTGTGGGTGAGCGGTTTGCTGCAGTCATTGTTGTGGATTGAGTGGCCCATGGTGGTGGTGGGGTTACGGTATGGGCAGGCGTATGCTATGGACAATGAACACCGGTGCATTTTATTGATGGCATTTTGAATGCACAGAGACGCTGACGAGATCCTGAGGCCCATTGTTGTGCCATTCATCCACGACCATCACCCCATGTTGCAGCATGATAATGCACGGCCCCATGTTGCAAGGATCTGTACACAATTCCTGGAAGCTGAAAACATTCCAGTTCTTGCATGGCCAGCATACTCACCGGACATGTCACCCATTGAGCATGTTTGGGATGCTCTGGATTGGCGTATTCAACAGCGTGTTCCAGTTCCAGCCAATATCCAGCAACTTCACACAGCCATTGAAGAGGAATGGACCAACATTCCACAGGCCACAAGCAACAACCTGATCAACTCTATGCGAAGGAGATGTGCTGCACTGCGTGAGGCAAATGGTGGTCACACCAGATACTGACTGTTTTTCAGAAATCCAGCAGGAGCTACAGAGTATAAAAGAGGAGAGCGGCGCCTCTAAGTGTAGCAATATGGTTACATTTAATGAAGGTACAGCATTTAGCAACTCACACGGTTGATGATTAAAACAGGCTCATCCAAGTATGCAGGCATCCAGGGTAAAGCGGTCCACATAGACCGTCTTCCACACAGTCGGCTCTCACCGCTGTCAGTCTGCAATCGTGACCGGGAAGACTATCCCTGCAGTAGAGCGATCTGAAAGCGAGGCTTGAAGTGCTCGTGGAGTGCAGTGTGGAAGGGATGATGTCAATGGTGGTGCGGAGGACGATCTATGTGGACAGCTTGCTGCATACTTAGATGTGCCTGTTTTAATCAACCATGTAAGATGCTAAATGCTGTACCTTCATTAAATCTATCTATTTATTTATTTTTTTGAAAGCACCCCGCCCCACGCAGAAGAAAAAACTCATACGTAGGTCTAAATGTAAACTGTGTTTGTGCCACACACAAGTTATCGCCACAAAACATTTAATCATTAGACCCTCTCCGTAACTCTAAACTAAAATCCTGTAAAACATTTTTAAATCAGCGTCTACAGAAATTTTTAATTAGCATAGTTTGGTGCCATTCCACAAGCATACGCAATTTTAAAGCGTGACATGTTCAGTATCCATTTACTCGGCGTAACATGTTTTATAGTTTACCAAAAATTGGGTTATACTTCACAAATTATATTTTTGTTACATTTTTGTTATATTTTTATTACACCATTCAAAGTGTGTTTTTCAAAACTGTGTTTGAAAAATCATTGCACAAATACTGTACGACATAAAAAAATTGCAACAACTGCCTTTTAATTCTCTAGGGTCTCGGATAACCCAGTCCCTGGGTTACAAACATAAGTTCATAAGTTGAATTTGTTTGTAAGTTGGAACAGGTACATTTTTTAAGTGTAGCTCCAGCCAAAAAACATATTTTTAATCTTTTTGGATAGCATAGGGAAGGGGTAACACCTCTGTAATGTTTGTTTTGCTGTCTATTTTTTTTGTTCAGAAGATTTCACCTCACTTCCTGTCCCAATGATAATTGGATTTTGAAAAATTTGGGTTTTCGTTTCCTTGGTGATAAAAGCAGCAGTGGAGACAGCTTTTTTCCATAATAACTCTTACAGGAGTGAATTTCCCGCCTGTGTATAATATATATATATAGTTTGGGGGTAAAAAAACACTACACACAGAAACAAAAATGAGTACATCGCACTTTAATAGCAGACACACAAGCTGTATGGACAGCAGACAATTGTAAGAGTAAGGTTCCTTTCACACTGGGCCATTTTCAGGCGCTTTTGGGCTAAACATAGCACCTGAAAAACACCCCCCATCCACCCCAGTGTGAAAGCCTGAGCGCTTGCACACTGGGGCGGTGCACTTGGGGGACGCTACAGAAAGTCCTGAAAGCAGCATCTTTGGGGCGGTGCACTGACGGTTTACACCGCTCTTCCACCGCCCTTGCCATTGAGATCAATGGCAAGCACTTCTGAAGCGGCTGCACACCGCCTCGGAAGCGCAGCGCGCTGGCACTTTTGACCCAGTTTTAACCCCTTGTGGATGGTTATAGGCGCTGTGCTCCCGCCTGCATAGCGGTGCCATAGTGCTGCTATTATAGGCTACTTTCACACTGGGATGGGGGCGGTAAAACGCCGCTAGTTTCAGCGGTGATTTTCTGCTGTTATAGCAGCGCTATGGCGCTGCTGTGCAGGCGGGAGCGTGATGCTTTTAACCCCCCCAAGGGGTTAAGGATCCGGCACGCTGCACTTCCAGGGCGGTGTGCAGCTGCTTCGTAAGCGCTTGCCATTGATTTCAATGGCAGGGGCGGTGGAGGAGCGTTGTATACACCGCTCACCACACCGCCCCAAACATGCTGCTTGCAGGACTTTTTGTAATGTCCCACAAGTGCACCACCCCAATGTGAAAGCACTCTGGCTTTCACACTGGGGTGGATGGGGGGATGGGGGGGGGGTGTTTTTCAGGCGCTATAAGGGCGCCATTGTTAGCCCAAAAGCGCCTGAAAAATGCCCCAGTGTGAAAAGTAGTGGAAAAATCGCCGCTGAAACTAGCGGCGATTTACCGATACCACCCGCCCCAGTGTAAAAGTAGCCTAAAGGCAGGAATGGTTCTTCAGTCTGGTCTTCTATCCCACTATATAGACACAGCTTGCACACCACATACACGATTTCCATTGTGAATACTGAAAGTTTCATCTGCTCTCACCATATTAATTGCTCGGATATGATCACGCCAATATTTATTCTAGGTATTTCCATTCAGAAATACAGCTGCTTAAACAAAAATAGTTTACTCGAAAGGCCGTCAGGAGATAGAATTACAATATTGGAGCCTTCAAATCCTGTTACATTGAGGAGGATAATTTAAACCATTTGGTAGTAAAGGGGGGACACGCAGGATTCAGGAATGTCAGGAAGTTTTGGGAGAGATATACAGTAGAACTCGTGTCACGTTTGGCTAGAACAGCCATGCAGACCTCTTGAAGCGTAGGAATTTTTACATTCCAATACGGCACATGCTTGTAATAAACAAATACAAATGCCACAGAAAACAATTTACATTGTCAAAGTCCAATTGAACTTTTAGTTTAAATTAGTTAAATATATTCCAAGTGCATTAAAAAAAAAAAAATCCCACACACACACACACACCACAAAAAGTTTGCAAAAGCATTAGTTATTTTCTTTAGAAAACAACCACAGGCTGAATACAATAGCCTGTCCCCTGCCAGCATGTTGGAAAGCAGGACCCTTGTTCTGTGTGGAAGCAGTGGTCTCTCTACAGAGGCCTGACAAACTCACCAATCAGCAGGGAGTGCAATCTTTTTTTTGTTGTGGTTTAAGACAATTAATCCAACCAAGATCTCTCATTCAGCCCAGCAAACCTCCATTGCAGCACACCGTAAGGCACTACTGTGTGTTGTGTAATATCTTATTCCTTGCACCAGCATTCTCCTCCACTGCGGCATGTGAATGGTCCTTACTTACAATGCAGTGCTATTGGTCCTGCATTGTACTTGATGAGGTCATCAAGTCCTAGATGAGGTTATCTCCTAGATTGTAAGCTCTAACGAGCAGTGCCCTCTTATTCCTCCTGTATGGAATTGTACTGTATGCCCTAATGTTGTAAAGCGCTGCGCAAACAGTCGGCGCTATATAAATACTGTATAATAATGCAACTGCAGCCTGGAGCACCTTCTAAAAGGAGGCAGTGGGGGACTGGTCACATAGCTTGAGGGAGCAAGGCGTAAAGCAAGTATTGCACCCTATTCCTAGGTCACGACTAGACGCCCTGGACGGGCATGGAGACAGGGAACGACTCTACGCAGGAGACACAGACCAGCATACCAGCGGCGGTGTGATATCCAGCTAGCCCCTCTCTCCTAGGAGATTTTGGGACGGCTTTTTCTTTTCCTGTGCACCCCCTAGGGATCCTATTCAGGGTGCACAGGGTGGCATATTGGGGATCACTCCATTTAGCTCAAATTATTCTAGTGCTCAATTATCACTTCCCACACTCAAAAAAGTTGTGCTGCTGGTTAAAGCAGGGCCTTGTATGGCCAGAGACCTAGCCAATAATTCAAGACCATTAGGCTTCATGCACACAGGACTTTAACCGCTTCCCGACCGCGCGCCGTCTTTTCACGGCGGCAGTCGGGGAGCTGGGCGCGAATCGACGTAAATAGGCGGCGATTCGCATTTTGCCCACCAGGGGGCGCCAATTATCACAAGGGACCCACACAAGAATGACACCCCCCCAACCCGATTGTACCCGTACTCTCTAGATTGACTAGGGTCACTGTCCCTAGTCATCTAGAGAGTACGGGGTGACTGTCCCGCCCCTTGGCGGCACAAATGTAGCCGCCAAGGGGCAAGAAACGGGACATCGGCGAGTAGCGCCGAGCGGCCGCCTGTAGCCCAGGCGGGCTCGGCGCCCGTGTGAGGAGTCCTCACGCCGCCCCCGCGCGCGCGCGCGGGGGACCACCCGTTTTACGCTTAGCGGCGGATAAATGCA
>BLSH010362662.1:463395-478137 GCA_018402905.1 Glandirana rugosa
TATTCGACAGTCCAATCATTTGATTCATATCAAATTCATTTTAATAAAATGCTTTTGGAGTATAAATCTATATAAAAGATAGTTTTCTATTTAAGATACATTAATAATTTCGTTTTTAGCATGAGATGGAGCTTAGTTATGTGGCGTGAGGCTGTATATTCTGCAATATTTACATTTTTTGGTAAACTCATTCAATGAATCCAAGCTCTGCAAGCTGAGATAACATGCACTGCATTGATGCATTCACACAATTTCACAGTAAATGAGATAAAAGAATATTCCATAACTTTATTTTATCATTCTTTTGCAATTTATTTACACTACAAGCTGTATGATTGAATTGGTTCTGATAATGCGGTTTTACTAACCTGACAGCTTATTATTCTAAATAGGAAACCTTCATTTTGTTTGCAAATATTAAAGATTCTAACTACCAGCAAGAATAAGTCCTTACATTTAAAGAGAAGCTGTCGTCATTTCAGATCCATCATGGCAGCACCTGTTAGCGGGCATCCATGTCCCTCACCTTGTTGCGTCACTGCCCCATCACCAGCCGTCCCATTAAAGTGAATGGGACTGTCAGTGAGTCAACAGAAGGAGCCACTGTGGGACAGAGATGATAGTTGCACTTTAAAAATTATGATATAAAGCAGAGTTCCACCCATAAGTGGAACTTCCGCTGATTAGATTTCCCCCCCCCCGGTGTCACATTTGGCACCTTTCAGGGGGTTGAGAGGATACCTGTCCTGTCCCCACTCCTGGGAGTGCAGGCTGCGAAAAATTACGTCAGCAGCCCAGCTCCCTCCTCCTCCCTCCGCTACTGGCCGCCGGGCCATTAGAGCGCAAGCAGTGCCTCGCGCATGCCCAGTAGGGGGTCTGATGTGAAGCTGCACTGCTTCACTGCTGGGTTCCCTTACGCGCAATGATGACGGCAGCACCTGACAGCTGATGGAAACATCAGGTAAGTGCACTATTAAAAGTCAGCAGCTACAGTATGTGTATCGGCTACCTTATATTTTTTTTAGTTCTGGGCAGACCTCCTCTTTAAATCGGCTCGATTTAAAATCAAGCCTTTTTACTAGTGATTTAAATCAAATCCGCCCTGGCTTTTTTGGCACATTTATTCGATTTCCAGAAATAAGGACAGAAATCCTAACGTTGGGATTTAGAGGTGTTGCATTTTCATTTCAATTGATCAAAAGTGCAAACATGCAAATCAATGCACGACTTTTTATCAATAATCACACAAATACAATTAAAAACAACCCGCTTTCTCTTGTCCATATATTTTGTTTGCTCTGGAAAATGTAATAAAATACATGACAATGCATCCAGTGTGAAGGATCCCTAAGCTGGCACCAGAGTAGACTTTATGAGGGTCTTCAGCGACAGGCAATGTCTAGCAGATGTGCATGTCAATTGGGGGGAAAAAAAAAAAAAAAAAAAAAAAAAAAAAAAAAAAAAAAAGGGAAGACGACCCTCCATGGGTCTTCTCGATCCTAACAAAAAGTATCACAAATAAACAAAATGTCGGGCCCGACGCCAAGGAAAAAAAATAATAATAATAATAATAATATCAGCGTTATGCATCGGCCTCAGTGAGCGTAAGTGAGCGTCGGCGTCAATAGGCGTTTTTAAAGAAAAATCATCCCTCTGCTATTTTTCAACCTAAAAACGTCGGCGTCAAAAAACGCCGGTACAATATTAGTTGGCATTTGTTGGCATTAGTTGGCGTTTTGTGGCGTTGGCGGCAACAAAAATGCCAAAACGTTACAGCCTCAGAACGCAATGGCCGTGGGTTCTACTTTCAGCTCACTAACGCCGACGCCATCTACAGCTCAAAAACACCGACGTTTTTATGGGGCCATTGACTAACATGGAGAGCTGCAAAAAACGCCAGAAAACGCCAGCGTCAAAAAACGTCCGTGTGTATGAGGCCTAAAGGAACGGCCAAGTGCCATTCACCCTGTCTGGCCTACTCAAGGTAACCTGCATTAATCCCATCTGGTACCCTCAAAAATCGTGCCCACTCTTTATCTTCTCTTAGGAGAGAAGAAGGTTACAAAAACCCATGTAGATTGCAATTGTCCACTAGTAAACAAATGGTGCTTGTAGCACCCTACACCCCTTCACTATTACATAGATGTATATACACGGACAGAGGAAAGTCTTTGTGCACCGGTGTCTACAGGCAGTCAGATTGTGCCTGCACATCCAACTATCCACCATCAATGGGTGCCACAGGCACCATCTTCTAGAAAAAACGACCCCATCATTTAAGTGGAAGAGGGTCATAAGCTGGCCAAAGAGACCATCACAAGATCCAAAATTTGAGGATAATATGCAGTTACCAGGGCTGATTCTGAACTTCAAAATGGCATAAAGAAGCACTTTAGGCAATTGGAGATGCTTATTGTTGCACAGGGAGACACATATGGGGCCCACTCACATGGCCATACACCACCCAGATCAGCATATTTCCCAGGCAGGTTGAGCCAGGTGTTCATTGTTGAGCTGCAGCCGCTCAATCTGACCAAATCAATGACAGGCTGAGAGGCTCTCCGCATAGAATTGCGCATGCAGTGACTAGCTGTGGTTAGGACTGATGTACAGCCCTAGATGCAGTCTTTGTACCGAGTCACTCATCAGTCCAAACCTGCAGCAGAAACTGTTCTGGGTGGTCTACAACCATGAACGGCTATGTGAATAAGCCCTAAGGAGTAGCTGCTGTTTACTTTTTAAAGGGTATGTGCACTTTGCATAGTAAATAAGGCGATGCACTGTTCACTGAATGCCAAATCACATGCATGGGAAAACTTTTTGCTTGCACATGGATTGAATTATTGGACTGGATACAGCCTCGCTATAAGGCTAAATTCCGGAAAATCCACAGAAAAGAAGAAGATTTACTTACCCAATCCTTTGCACTGTTAGACCAGTCCTTGCAGAATCTTCTCCCCCATGCTCCAGCAGTCCAAGGTCCTGACGTCAGCAAAACCAAGGCAGGCTCTACAACCCTGCATTGGATGCGACGACACCGAGGGACTGGCATAGCATAGGAAAGTGAAATCTGCCGGGGAAGCAGAGGATTGGGTAGGTAAAAGGGTCATTACCCTCCCCTAGAATAGACAAGCAGTTAACCCTTGCAGCAAGGGCTCAGCCCTGCAAGGGAAAAATTATTACATTTCCCAGAATTGGGCTTTAAAAGGATAAGTTCACCTTTAGTAACATGTTACATCCATATTTAGGGGTAACAGGTTACTAACTGAGCAGCCCCTGCAAGCCCCCCCCCCCCCAAGAGCCCCTGTTGTGACAGCAGACAGGGGATCTTCTCCCCACACCCGCTGTCACAATTTAGAGACTGCTCTGCCCACCCAGACGCGTCATTTATTCAGAGTTCCCTGAATGTGAGAACTACAACTACTGTCATCTATTGCGGCTGATGGCTTCTAGAGATCAATGAATTTGCAGGGCAATCTTCAGCAAGAAGATTTACCTGCAAAAAAGATGTGCATTTATTTATTTTTGTCCCAAAAAAAAGACAGGTAGCTGGACCTAGAAATGTAGGCACTCAAATCACTGACTAAGCTGTTGTAGCCCACATATAAGACGCTTTAGGAGGAGTGACCCTTTAATAAACATCCCAGCCATGGCATGCTTCAAACCAAGCGAGTTATAAATGGTCTCTGAGCAGCACAAATACTTCCTCTAAACTTTAAAAAAAACTCCTCTTGAATAGTTTTCAGTTATTAGAAAGTACCCCGGACCCTGTAGGAGAAGAGAGCAGACCCACCTTTGATGTCCATATGTTCGGAATTTGGGGCGAGCTGCACTACACAGAATAAATCTCAGCCCTAATCTGTCCCTGCCTGCAAGATTTTACAATCTCATCATTTTGCTGCGCTAGAAAGAAAAGTAGAAAGCATATGGCAGCAGTTTCTAGAGTGACAGACGGTAGGTCCGGCTTTTCTAATCTCGTGCCAAGTTTCTTTTTTCCGTCTATTCTACTAACAAGGTATAGATGAATCTTATTCTGAACTACAATCACACGCTGGCAATGATTAAAGCACATCCAAAGCCAACCCACCTCCCATGTTGGATAGCACAGGTATGCTTAAATCCCAGTAAAGTTATATTTTGCCATCTGTGTCATATTGGGGAGATTATAGATTCTATATATATTGTTACATTTTAACTGGGTCCTGCCACCTTTGAGAATCCACAATACAGCTCTGATAAAGTGAGGGTGTCTGAGCCCCTGAAACACCTTGGCTCCCTTTCTCTATCGTTTAACCACTTCAGCTCCGGAGGGTTTTACCCCATTCATGACCAGGCTATTTAGCGCTGCACTAATTTAACTGATAATTGGGTACAGCATGGCATGACTGAGCAAACAAATTTTATATAATTTTTTGTACACACACAGAGCTTTCTTTTGGCAGCATTTGACCACCATTTCATCACCACTGGATCTTTTATTTTATAAATGAAAAAGGCTGAACATTTTGAAGAAACATTTTTTTTTGGAATATCCATCCATTTATTTTTATTTATTTGTTTTACGGCTAGAATGCCTATAAAAAAAATAAAAAATATCTTCATAAATTTAGGCCAAAATGTATTGTACTATATGTCCTTGGTAGAAAAAAAAAAAATAAAATAAATCACCACAATAAGTGTATATATATTGGCTTTTTTAAATAGAAGTATAGGTGGCGATCAGTGACTTGTAGTGGGACTGCGATAGTGTGGGGAACAATCTGACACTGGGTGGGAACTGACTAACTGCCACTGACATCAACAGTGATCAGTGCTAATAATATCACAGTCACGGTACCAAGGACACTGCCTGGGGGTTAACATTTAGGCCTCATACACACGGGCATTATTAACGCCGCATTTTTGAACTGTTTTTACAGCTTAACCACTTCAATACCGGGCACTTAGAACACTTCCTGCCCGGACCAATTTTCAGCTTTCAGTGCTGTTGCGATTCAAATGAGAACATTGTACCCAAACAAAATTTTTATCATTTTGTTCCCACAAAATAGAGCTTTCTTTTGGTGGTATTTGATCACCCCTGCGGTTTTTATTTTTTGCGCTATAACAAAAAAAAAGACCGAAAATTTGAAAAAAAAAAAAAAAAAAAAAAAAAATTTTCCTTTGTTTGTCACAAAAATTTGTATAAAGTACATTTTCTCCTTCACTGACGGGCACTGATGTGACTACACTGATGGGCACTGATGAGGCTACACTGACGGGCACTGATGAGGTGGCACTGATAAGGTTGCACTGATGATGGGGCAAATATGCAGCACTGATGGGCGGCACTGACAAGCAACACTGACGGGCACTGATATGTGGCACTGATGGACACGCCTAGGCGGCATTGATAAGTGGCACTGGGCACTGATGGGCACTGATAGGGGGCATAGGTGAGCACTGATAGGTGGCACAAGTGGGCACTGGTGCAACAAGCACTGTTAGGGATGGCACTGGCAGGCATCATACATGGGCACAGTGCCATCCCTACAGTGCATAATATCGCCCTTACCTGGTGGTCTAGTGGGGGCTCCCTGGTGGTCTTGGGTGGCCTCTGTGTGATTTCCCTGGTGGTCCTGGGTGGCCTTCTTGCGATGTCCGGGGGGGGGCTCCCTGGTGGTCCAGTGGGGTGATCCTGAGGGTTGCTGCGCTGATAAACGTTCAGCGCAGCCACCCCCCCTGTCAGGAGAGCAGCCGATCGGCTCTCCGCTGCTCAGGTCTGCTGACCTGAGCAGAGGAAAAGCCGATAAACGGCTCTTCCTATTTACACAGTGATCAGCCATGATTGGTCACGGCTGATCACATGGTAAAAGGCTTCGGATCGAAGCCTTTTACCTCGGTCGGTAATGCGGTGGGTCAGACTGACCCACAGCACCACCGATCGCCGCGATGCGCGCCCCCAGGGGCGCGCGATCGCGGATTATCCTGAGGACGTCAATAGACGTCCAGTCAGGATAATGAAACACCCGCCCGGACGTCATTTGTCAATGCGCCGGGCGGGAAGTGGTTAAGAATACCATACCATGTTATTCTATGGCCTCATACACACGTTGACGTTTTTGAGCTGTAGATGGCGTCAGTGTTCTTAACCACTTGCCAACCGCCCGCTTTGGCTTGACAGCGGCAAAGCGGTTCATTATCGCGAAACGCCGGCACCTGACGATGGCCGCGATAACAAGTATTGTGAGCGCGCTCACTGTGTTTCAGGGGAGTCAGGAAGCGGGTAAAGCAGACTCGATCTCCGCTGGCTACCCGCGATGGCACCCCTGAAGTGAGAACGGAGGTCTGTACGTTCTGACAGAGGGGGAAGGGATGTAATCACAGGCTTCCTGTATACCCCCCATACAGTTAGAACACACTGAGGGAACACAGTTAACCCCCTTAGAGTGCCCCCTCCAGGTTATCCCCTTCACTGCCAATGGCATTTACACAGTAAGGCTCCATGCACACTGGACGCTATCTGGGCTCTCTCGGCGTCAGGCAGGAGACGCTTCTTACAAAATGTTCTTTTGCAGCGTTGTGTAAGCTGCGTTTACCAGCGGTTTTTTTTTTTCCTTCATTAGCTTCCATTGACTGCAAAAAACGCCGGACGCCGATAAACAGCCGTTTACCGGCGTTTATGAGCATTTCACGGCATCCGCCGTTTTTTGTGGTCAAGAGAACGACTTTACAACGCCAATTCATTCCACTGCTGATAAAAAGACAATTAACGTCCATGTGTGCATGGACACATAGGATAACAAAGTGGCATTTTTGGGCTGTTAAAAAACCGTCCAAAAACGGTCGTTTATCAGATACAGTGTGCATGGAGCCTAATCAGTGCATTTTCATAGCACTGATCACTGTATAAATGCCAATGGCCCCAAAAAAAGTGTCAAAATGGTCCGACATGTCCGCCGCAATATCCCAGTACTGGGAGAAGAGAAAAAAAGAAAAAAAAAAAAAAAAAAAAAAGAAGAAGGAGCAGATCGCCGCCATTACTAGTAAAATATATAAAAAAAGAAACCCCATAAATGATATTTCATAAATGTGACAACTTTTGCGCAAACCAAAGGCTGATTTGGATTTTTTTTACCACAAATATGGAGGAAGAATATAGAATCGGCCAAAACCGATGAAAAAAAAAAAGTATATTTTTTTTTTGGATTTGTATTTTAGCAAAAAGAAAGAAATGGTTTTTTTGCAAAATTGTCACTCTTTTTTATTTATAGAGGTGATCAGAAATAATGCAGAGGTGATTAAATACCACCAAAAGAAAGCTCTATTTGTGGGGAAAAAAAGGACGCAAATTTAGTCTGGGTACAACATCGCATGACCGCGCAATTGTCAATTAAAGCGACGCAGTGCAGAATCGCAAAAAGTGCTCTGGTCCTAAACTGGGAAATCCTTCCGGGGCTGAAGTGGTTAAGAAACCTATACAGGAAGCTGGAGGAGTGCTACACTCGTGGTCAAAGTGTCCAAAGTGATTTAGTGATCAATAAAATGAAAGCTACCATGTTTCAGGGGTTTGCATCCTCAACCTTCATCAGGGCTCTTGTATTGTAGAATGTTGCTGGACTTGATGGAAATGCAATGGTTATAGAATATAGAACATATGTTTTTGCCACATCAAAATTCACACCCACATGGCACAGCCTGCCAGTGGGAGAAAGTCATGTTACATTGTATAACCATTGTCATATTTCCATCCAGCGACATGTAAAGTGTAATTAAAGCCCAACACTAACTGTTCTTAAAAATGTTCCCTCCCCTTCCTGCAACCTACCCCATAGAAAAAAAAAGAAGGAGGGGGGGGACTGTATACTTACCTTGCTTAGTCTGGTTGGGTCACGTGATCCTGTATCTCCATCCCTCGTGTCAGAGCGCCTGACAACGCCTGGGAATTCCAGGAGCAGAGATTTCACCCATAGGCTTCCATGTCCCAGCATTGTCCGCACACCCTCTTCCCCACTGCAGATGCTGCTCATTGACAGTCAGGAGCAGGAGCTGCAGAATTGGTTGACCGGAGTGTACTAAAAATATGCACATCTTTTGTACAGGGATAGGCACTATAGGTAGGAGGAGGGAACCTAGTTTGTGTTGAACTTAAATTCCACATTACTTAAGCCCTGATGAAGGGAGTGTCTGAACCCCTGAAACGCATTGGTTCTCTTTTTATTGATCATTTAGTAAACCATCTCTTTAGACTGACCATTGGTGTGGTACTTCTGCTTCCTGCATGGCTGGACTTATGGCTACAGGCACCATTAGGGAAGAGGACAAAGCAAACCTATAGCGTCTACAAAGCCTAGCTATTCCTAGGCAGCATTAAAAAAAAGAAGAAGAATTAAAAAATGGGCAGACTGGGTGAAGACGATAGAAAGGCAACAGTAACTCAAATAACCACTCGTTACAACCAAGGTATGCAGAATACCTCTCTGAATCTCTGAATGCACAACACATCGAACCTTGAAGAAGATGGGCTACAGCAGCAGACAACCATACTAGGTGCCACTCCTGTCAGCTAAGAACATGAAATGTAGGGTACAATTTGCACAGGCTCACCAAAATTGGAGGCTAGAAGATTGGAAAAATGTTGCCCTGTCTGAGGAGTCTGGATTTCAGCTGCGACATTCAGATGGTGGGGTCAGAATTTGTTATAAACATGAAAGCATGGATCCATCCATCTCAACGGTTCAGGCTGCTGGTGGTGGTGTAATGGTGTGCGGTAGAGCTGCACGATTAATGGTTAAAAGCTTGTGATCTGGAGTCGATCCTCCCACGATCTTAATCCAGCATTTCCATGATTCATGTAGAAAGTGCAGAGCAGTTCCCTGCACACAGCTGTCAAAAAAACAAAAAAAAAAACCACAAATGCAGCCGGCAATGTTAACAACATTGCTCAGCCGCTGAAGGAGAGAGAAAGATAAAAGAAACATTGTATCTTTCTGTTTATTCATTTACAGATCAAAGGGATTAACTTCGGTCTGCAAATGAAGTCAGTTTAAAGCAACCCTTGTCAAGGAAAAAAAAAAAAAAAAAAAAAAAAAAAAAAACACTTTTTGTTTTTGGTTTTTATTAAATTGTTCCTGTTTAACCCCTTATTAAGCCTTTACGCGAATCAGCCTTATTAACTCTTTATTCTCCTTCGCCATTTAATTATTTTGTTGTTGAAATTTACTTCTATTTTATAAACTATTAATACAATGGTACCTGGGTTTACGAACAGAAGAGTTCACAAACCGAAGCAAATTTTTGTGAACTACGCTTCGGTTCACGAACGCAATTTACGCCCATTTTCCCTGCTCCGGTGAGATCGCAGGTCACAGAGAAACACTGAAAGTGTACAGTACTGTGAAGAAACGTACAGTACAGTATTCAGAAGCTTTAGCACACATCCTGTACTGTACAGTCAGTATGGCTCCAAAGAAAATGCAGAGCAAGCATGGTGGCAAGAAGAAAGTGTGGAGCAGTAATGCAGGTGACAAGAATATGCAAGGTTAGGGTTTTCTCTCTTCATACTCTACTTTGTTTCATATCTTTGTGGCTCAAAAACAAAAAAAAAAACCCAAGGAAGTGTTCAGAACAGATTAACCTGATTTACATTGAACCCTATGGGAAAATTTGCCTCGGTTCACGACCAGAGTCAGTTCACGAATTAAGTTTGTGAACCGAGGTACCACTGTAATTAAATTGTTTAAAAAAAAAAAAAAAAGAGCCCAATATAACTAAATTTTTTTTTTTTTTTTTTTTTACACATTGCATTATTTTTCATTACATTTCTTTAAATTTGATTGAAGCAAAGAGTATTATGTCTTATTTTATTGCCATCTTATTTGATAACCTGTAAGGGGTTGTAAATCTTTAAAATATAAAAGTTCTTCAGAATCATGAGAATCGTGATCTTTATTCTAAGCGAGAAAAAAACTAAAAAAAATAAAAAAAAAACTAAACACACAGGATTTTTATTTTTTCCAGAATCGTGCAGCTCTAGTGTGGGGGGTATTTTCTTGGCACACTTTGGGCCCTTTAATACCAATTGAGCATCATTTAAACATCACAGCCTACCTGAGTATTGTTGCTGACCCTATCCATCCCTTTATGACTACAGAGTGTCCATTTTCTGATGGCTCCTTCCAGCAGGATAATGCACCATGTCACAAAGCTCAAATCATCTCACCACTGGACAATGAGGTCCCTGCACTCCAATGGCCTTCAGTCACCACATCTCATCCAATAGAGCACCTTTGGGATGTGGTGGAATGGGAGATTCACATCATGGATGTGCGGCTGACAAATCTGCAGCAACTGTGTGATGCCATCATGTCAATATGGACTAAAAGCTCTGAGGAATGTTTCCAACACCTTGTTGAATCTATGCCATGAAGAATTAAGGCAGTTCGGAAGGCAAAAGGGGGTCCAACCCGGTACTAGCAAGGTGTACCTAATAAAGTGGCCGGTGAGTGTATGGGTGGGATAAATTAAGCACTATCTGACCTTATTATTCCCTTAGAGGTCATATGAGGAGGTGAGCATACAGCTATCTCGGGTGGTGAAGTGCACACATGTCACTATGGATGATACATATGCTGGAGAGTGCAGCAACTTCACCTATTACACTTTGGTGATTGGATTCACATCGGAACTTTCTACTTTATTTTCAAGCTTTATGAGGATTTTTAATATAAAATGGTTGAGTTGCACTACATTATATATTTTACAGGGTAGAACCCGTTGGAATTTTCTTGTTCAGCCCAATAGAATTTTGTCCCAAAAGTTTTTGGAGCGTTCGTTTGATTATGAAATGGTTGGTGGGGTCAGACTGATGTTCACTTCGACTGCAGTGGTGAGAAAATTCAAAAGCGCAGGATGGAAAATGCGGTTTTCTTTTGGGGAAACCGGTACATCGTGTAATGAAACCTGTTTAATACGTCTGGGATTCCATTCAAATAGCAGGTCTAGATAAAATGAAAGGGCTTTCAAAAAAATGTTTGGTGAAGCGATTTTTTCAGAACTTCCACGTGGACACTCAAAAATCTAACAGTGTATGGCCAACTTTAGCACGATCTCTGTAGTACAGCTCCATATGAAGACTGCCTTGTCCCGGCCACTAAGGTCTTCTGTCTGAAAACACAAACTAGCTGGTATTTCCTTTACCGAAGAAACCGAAAAGCAGTGATGAATCCTTTTGAAGTCAGTGACTTTCTTTGTCGCATGGCTTTCTCCTGGACAGACTGATCTCTTATTTGACTATAGAGACAGCGACTTTCTTTAGACGACGACCCTTTACATCAAGGCTAGACAATTCAAAGAAGCCAGAGATTAGAGCAACCAAAACATGACAACTGGTGCCCAAGTCTTCTGAGCACTTTCTATGGCAGACATGGAAGAGACGGGAACCCTGGCCACCCTCAATACCTTCTAGATCTCACGCATTGGATCGGTTGGCGCCAACAAGGATTTGCCCGTCATTACACTAATGACTAAAGGTTTCAATAGAAGGGAACAGCTTAGGTTTCAATGTAAGGTAGCCCAGATTGCCAAAAGAAACGTTGGGTTTTTGTTACCAAGCATCAGCTTCAATTACAAAGTGGCCAATGAGACACAACCAATTCCAAACTTCTAGGTCTAGGTAAGGAGGTGGTGGTGGTGGTAGTGGTGGCAGTGGTGGTGGTGAGGGAAGGATTGACACTTCTAATAACTTTCTGTTGCTCCCCAATTTGTCACCACTGGGGAGACTTCCACCAACGCCCTTCCCAGGGACTGGTAGGGGAAATTGCTCCCCGTAGAGAAAGAAACTGGGGAGTGAGGAAGGGTCGGAATCTCCAACAGGTTTTTCATTGCTGTCCAAGTGACACCCATCCTCCTTATTTTCTATTTGGGTGTCACAGAGCAGGGAAATCTTCTCCATAGGGTCAGAGACAAGCAATAAAAATCGGACTAAAGTTTTGACCCTTCAAAACGTTTGGAGTGGAGCTTTCAAAGTATTGTTTGATGCAATCATTTCCCCAATCTTCTATTATGTATTAATGTCTTACAAAACTGAAATGTAGCTCATCGAAGTTTTCTCAGAATCAGCCCTGTGTGGATTTTTAGGGTTGCTACACAAAGGTGGACAATCAGCACAGGGCTCTGTACAGAGGGGATGATCTATAGAAGAAACCTCTTTAGTAAACAGCAACACACAATACACACCCTATACATTGTTAGGGACACATTTAAGCCCTTGAATGTTAACCCCTTCCTAGCCAGTGTCATTAGTACAGTGACAGTGTATAGTATTATCACTGTATAAGTGTCACTGGCAGTTGGTCAGCCCCCCTGCACCCTGCCAGTATCAGTTAGTGTCAGATTGCCAGGAACAGTTACTGAGGAAAAAATAAAGAAAACAAATGCAGATTCTCCAGCTAAAAACAACTGGCAATGTGTCACAGTGTGTTACTGTAGCGCATCGTGTAGCATTTGCAGTGCCATTGATAATGGTCTCCTAATCACAGCCAAAAAAAGGAAGAGGGATGAAAAAAGAACAAACATGCAGAGGCACCAAATATGAGCCTAGACTAAATGTGTAGACGGGCGAGGAGCGCACCACCGGACGGACGGGGTCCCATAGATAATCAGAATATTAGATAAGAGCTCAGTATACACCAAGCAACCAGGAGCAAATGTCACAACCAGAATAAAGTATTTCACAGTCACAGCCCCCCCAGATAAGGACAGTAATGCCCCCCACATCAGAATACAATGCAATTATCCATTAGTGATCAGCGTCATAGGACAATTATTGATCACTGCCACCATCAGAATACAAATTATTGATCAACAGGCCTCTTACCTTGTGCAAATATGCCCCTATTAACATATATAACAGTTCATATATGCCAACGCACCCCCTCAGCAGATCATATACCAGTAATTCATCAATGCCCCCCAAGCAGATCATATACTAATTATTGATCAGTGCTATCAAGTAGATCATATAAATGATTATTGATTAGTGCTCCCCCAGTAGATCAATTACCAATTGTTGATCAGTTTCCTCCCCCCCTCCCCAGTAGTTTGTATAAGAATTATTGATCATTGCTCCCTCCAGTAGACCATTTACCAATTTTTGATCAGTCTTTCCCAGTAGATCATATACCAATTATTGATCAGT
Source organism: Glandirana rugosa (assembly GCA_018402905.1). Taxonomy (NCBI): domain Eukaryota; kingdom Metazoa; phylum Chordata; class Amphibia; order Anura; family Ranidae; genus Glandirana; species Glandirana rugosa. Next base: position 476,573 of record BLSH010362662.1, read on the forward strand.
GCTCCCCCCAGAAGCTCATAAGAATTATTGATCAATGTTGCCCCAGTAGCTCATATAAGAATTATTGATCAGTGCTCCCCTCAGTAGACCATTTACCAGTTATTAATCAGTTTTCCCCAGTAGATCATATACCAATTATTGATCAGTGCTCCCCCTAGTAGATCATTTATCAATTATTGATCAGTCCTCCCAAGTAGTTCATATAAAAATTATTGATCAGTTTTCCCCAGTAGATCATATACCAATTATTGATCAGTGCACTCAAGTAGATCATATAATGATTATTGATTGGTGCTCCCCCAGCAGTAAACAACATACCATGTATTAAATCATTGCACACCCAGTAGACCATATACCAATTATTGATTCATTTTCTTCTGCCCCCAGGAAATCATATACCAATTATTGATTAATGCCCCCTGTAGATCATATAACAGTTATTGATCTGTGCTCCTCCCCCCCATAGAACACATAGCAGGTATTGATGAGTGCCCCCCATAGAACACATAGCAGGTATTGATCAGTGCCCCCCATAGAACACATAGCAGGTATTGATCAGTGCCCCCATAGGACACATAGCAGGTATTGATCAGTGCCCCCATAGAACGCATAGCAGGTATTGATCAGTGCCCCCCATAGAACACATAGCAGGTATTGATCAGTGCCCCCATAGAACACATAGTAATTATTGGTAGGGGTGTCTCACCTGGCTGACGTTGGCCGGACTGGCGGGGCCCCCCCGGAGCACAGTGATGTGGAGGGTGAGCAGTAGAAGTCCCAGGAGAAGCAGTAGCTCGGCTGCCAGCCTCACCATCCTCTTGATCCGTCCGGCTTTCAGTGCCCGCTCACTCGGGCCAGTTGCACCCCCGCTCTCCGGGTCCAGGGGGTCCGGCCGGGTGGAGGAGCCGGGGGAGCCGCCGCCACCACCGCAGCACTTCGGAGCCACTGCGGGACAGGAAGGAACAAAGCCCAAGGGAAAGCTGCACGGGAGGGGGTGAGCGGGGGTCTCCCCAAGCCGGGGGTGGAGGAGGCGGATCAGCGGCGGGCAGGACTTCCCTCAGCCAGCCGTGATCCGGGGTGTACATGGGCCGCTCCGTGCACCCCAATACTGCCCCGGAATCACCGCCCCCCTCCGCCTCCACGCGTGCACAGGTAAGAGGTGTGCACTACCCCGCTCCACCAGATGTACAGGAGGGCGCTGTGCCGGGGATCCTGGGGGTTATTGTCCGCCCGTCCACATGGGGAGATCGCTGTGTGTTTAATAGATCCTTCCCGGGACACCGATCCCTCCCTCACCGGACTGGGATTTGTACCCCGTACATTGTATCCATTGCAAGTGTCCGATCTGCACCCACTACTCCTCCGTACAGCCTGGCCTAGGGGCTTTATAGTGCGGGGCTTGTTGTTAGTGTGTTACCCCTCCCCCTGTCATTACCATCCCCTCCCACCCCCGGGCCCCCTCTCCCCCACCGCAACCACTTTACTAACGCCGAGATCCCCGCACACAGCATGGAGGGTGCCCCCCGGGGCAGAGACCCCTGATCTCTCTTGGGGGGGGGGGGGGC